>CAUYRH010183455.1:0-18721 GCA_963574655.1 Perodicticus potto
CCGCTTTCGGGCTGGGATTCAGATTCTTCCTTTTCAGGAAGTCATTCATAGATGAACTCTTTAGTGTGTTTGTTTCCTCTTCCTTCAACAATTGTACCCAGGACTCTCTTCTGTAAACCAAGTGAGCATCTGAACCTCTGCAAGCAAACTATTTCCCCTCATTCCAGGGTTAAACCAAAACTTTTTCAGTGAGTTCAACTGAACTCCCCATCCAACATTTGCAAAACATCAGCTGCCAAATTTGAACTTCCTATAGAACCATTTTCTTTCCTGCTGTCATTGTAGTTGAGTATTTTTCTTTAGTCATAGCCATTTTAAGAATAAGTATGCAGAAAAGACTGAAACAGGATTCATACCTCTCACCACTCACAATAATTAACTCATGATGGATAAAAGACTTAAACCTAGGGCATAGAATTATATTAATCCTAGAAGAAAATGTTGGAAAAAGCTCTTATAGATATTGGCCTAGGCAAACAATTCAAGAAGAAAACCCCAAAAGCAATCACAGCAACAACAAAAAATAAATAAATGGGACCTGATCAAATTAAAAAGTTTCTGTAAAGCCAAGGACACAATCAATACAGCTAACAGATAGCCACAGAATGGGATACAATGTTCACATGCTATATATCTGATGAAAGACTGATAATAAGAATCTAATATGAACTCAAGTAAGAATCAACCAAATGATTTCATTTAAAAAGTGGGCCAATACATTAATAGAAACTTTTCAAATGAAGATATACTAATGGCCAACAAACTCATGAAAAACATGCTCAGCATCTCAAATCATTAAAGAAATGCAAATCAGAACCACAATGAGACAGCAACTAACTCCAATAAGAATAGCCCATATTACAAGTGCTGGTGCAGAAGTGATGAAAAAGGAATTCTTTTTGTTTGTTTGTTGTTTTTTTTTTGAGACAGATTCTCACTATGTTGCCCTCAATAGAATATAGCCCTCAGTAGAATGCTGTTGGCATTAGAGTTCACAGCAACCTCAAACTCTTGGGCTTAAGGGATTCTTTCCTCAGCCTCCCAAGTAGCTGGGACTACAGTCACCTATAATGCCCAGCTACTTTTTTGTTGTAGCTGTGTTGTTTAGCAGGCCCAGGCTGGGTTCAAACCTGCCAGCTCTGGTATATGTTGCCAGTATCCTAACCACTGAACTACGGGCTCTGAGCTGAGAAATGAATTCTTATACACTGTTGGTGAGACTGCAAAGTAGTATACTTTCTATGGAAAAATACATGGAGATACCACAAAGAACTTAAAGAGGACCTACCCTTTGATTCAGCATTCCTACTGCTGGCTATGTACCCAAAGGGGGAAAAAAGTCATTTTCGAAAAAGAACAGTTGTACTTGAATGTTTATAGAAGCACAATTCACAATTGCAAGGATATGGGGACAACCCCAGTGCACACTAATACATAAATGGATTGATAAAATGTGGTATGTGCATTCTATGGAGTAATGCTTAGCCTTAAAAAATTGGTGATCTAGTATCTTTTTTGACAACTTAGATGGAACTAGAAACCACTCTTCTAAGTGAGACATCATGATAATGGAGAAACAAACACATGACTCAACGCCAAATTGGAACTAATCAATCAACACTTAGGTGCACAGATGGCAGTAAATCTCACTGAAAATCAGGCTGGGGGGAGAGGAAAGGAGAGGATGGTGAAATTCACACCTATTGGGTACAGTACACACTATCTGAGTGAAGGGCACATTTATAACTTTGACTCAATCTGTACAAAAACAAAGTATGTAAACAAAAATGATGTACTTGCTAATATTCTGAAATAAAAAGAAAAAGTAAATAGAAGTTCTGGAGTTAAAAATTTATTGAATAAAATGAAAAATACAATACAGAGCATCATCAACAGCAGAACTGATCAAGCAGGAAAAAAGAATCTATAAAAACTAAGATAGGTTGTTAAAAAATATACAGTAAGGCTCGGTGCCCGTAGCACAGTGGTTACAGCATCGGCCACGTACACTGAGGCTTGTGGGTTCGAACTCTGCCCGGGCCAGCTAAACAACAATGGCAATGGCAACAAAAAAGTAGCAGGGCATTGTGAGGCTGAGACAAGAGTTGGAGGTTGCTGTGAGCTGTGACACCACAGCACTCTACCAAAAGTGGCATAGTGAGACTCTGTCTCAAACAAACAAACAAACAAACAAAATATACATATATATACACACAGTAAGAGGAGAGAAAATTAAAAAATGAAAATACTATAAAGAAGGCTTACAGATAGACAGAGAGGACAGCATCAGAAAAGCAAGTATTTGAGTTGCAGGAGTTTAAGGAGAAAAGAGAAATAAAGAGATAGCTTATTTAAAGAAATAATAGCCAAAAAATTTCAATTTGAAGAAATATGTACATATCTAAGTGTACGAAGTTCGAAGTCCAATCAGATTCAATCAAATAAAATTAAACCAAAACAAATTATAATCAAACTGTTAAATATCAAAGACAAACAAGGATCCTGAAGAAAACAAGAGAAAATGAGTAAGTCACATGTAAGGGAGTTTCAATAAGTCTAGCTTGTTAGGAATTGTTTTCTGTAATTCAATAATCTTGGCATTGAAGTTACATTAAAATCATAGATGAATTTAGAGAGAACAGATTTCTGTATCAAACTGACAATTTTTATCAAAACAATTATAAATTTCAAAACTATGACCAAGCTGGGAAAAGATACAATCAATGGATTAGATTAAGGTTCCACATTTTCCTCAGTTATACACGTTGCTAATTTCTACCTCCTGTTATGGCCACCAAAACACAAAGCAACATGCTTATATTGGGACCAACCTTATTACAGCTCAGCTGAAACAAAACATAACAAAATAAAACAACTGGAGGCATCCATAGAAGCATTTCTGAAAGTATAAAATGTAAGCTGTTGAAGCTGGTGACTCCAGCTAGGGTAAGTTACTCCAAAGTAAAATAACATTTTTTAGGACCTTTATCTACTTTGAATACAAGGCTATCGTCTTTTGAATGCAGTCTTGAAAAGTCTCTGATTTTCAGTCCTTCTGTTTTTATTATCTTTTCTCATTTTTCAAAACTATTTTTCTGTTAAATGTAAGATTATTTTTTCTTGAATTTTTTAAGTAAAACTTTTATGGAAAAAATTTTACGGTCACATAGATTCATAAGAAACAGTACAGAAAGAGCCTATGCACCCTTAACCCAGTTTTCTCCAATGGTAACATTTTGAAAAACTACCACACAATATCACAATCAGAAAATTGACATTGACATAATATACTGATCTTGTTCAAGTTTCCCCAGTTTTACTTGTTCTTGCATGCGTGTCTGTGTGTGTATTCTTGCTCTTTTTCTGTACTTCAGCTTTAATTAAGCACTGTACATCAAGTATATGAGTATTTTATCTTAATTACAGAATCACAGTTTGTTTAACAGTTTTGCCGTGGATGTGATGTACCCTATGGCTCAGCATGATTTGTAGCAGAGTTTAAAGTTTAAATGCATGTAATATATATTAATAACATTAATGTATTATGGAAATTAAACCCTAGGCTGTGAATTTGTGACATGTGAGCTCAGTTGGATCAAGAAAGATATTTCTATTTGTGAGAAAGGGGTTAGTTTATCATCTGTTGATTTTAATTTATTACTGTGGGGTTTAGGTGATTGGCTCTGGAATAATGTCTTCACATTATTCCAATGAGACATTTATGATTAATGCTATATGACAATTACACTGGGGCAATATTTAGTCAATGTTTGTCAATAGGAAACAAAAGCATAAGTCTAGCACTAGATGGAAAAACAAAATACAAGATTGCTTTTGAATAAATAGGGGGAATGTTGATGAATTCATGTGGAATACCCATCTTTGTTTAAATTCATTCTTTTATCTTGCATAACTACTATGTATTTATACACTGCCATTTGTGCTTACAAATAAGTCATTGCTTAAAAGGACAAGCTCTAATTTCTTGTCCTTATTTTTGAGTCATTATGTGGGTTTCACTGTTTTCTCATTATGTTTGGTTCATCCTGTTAGGAAAGGACATGCAGTCCTAAAACAGGTACAAATATAAGTCAAAGAGGGTTATTTTTCAGACCAAATAGAAATGGGAAAGATGTGAACTTCATAACTAGGGGAAACGTGTTCTTTCTTGGCCTCTGTATCATTGTTGTTGTTAGTGTCATTATGATTATCATTATCTGGCATAGTTGTCAATTTGCTTTTATTTGAGAATGTTTGTTCTCCAGGAGCTCTGGAACATACGAAATTCTTGGATAAACTTAAGCTGTGACACATTTCTGAGTGCAATTTATTCTGATTTTTAATGGCTATTTGACAAAAAATAGATGGATTAGCATGTGGCTAAGCTAAAGTGAAACAGAAGAGTGTAGGCTACCTAAGGCTCAGAGTATGTACTTCTGTGTAAGCCCAAACAGCTGATCACTTTTTGTGTGTTAAATTTGACAGATAATCAGTGGAAGAATAATCACCGACATCCTCAACATTCTTATTTTTTCATTCACCATAGAGTCTGATGTAGAGCAAAGTGAAGTAAAACCAGGGAGCCATAAAGAAATAATGATTAACATTTCTTTGAGCACAGCTTCTCTATCTGGATATATGCCTAAGTAAAACTTGTATTTTATGCCATTGTAGACTGAGTGTCAATTGCTAGTAAATTGGTAGAAAAATACAAACTTTATTAGCTTTTGTTTCCACTTCGGTAATTAAGAGGATAGTAATACATACTTCATAGAAGTTGTACATATGGGGGTGATTTTACTAAATGGGGAAAGGAGATAGAGAAAAAATTCCAGGTAGAGGAAACATTAGCAAAGGCACATAATTGTACATATGTATATTAATCATGATCTAATGTATAGCCAATGTACATTACTAAAAATTGATCATGTTAAATAATTTGGTGTTAGATAATGAAGAGCTTTGGATGTTACAAAAATTTTTTAAGAATATTAACATCATCAAGGACATTTTGAAGATTTGTTTGCTATTTAGTACTCTTTCTGCACCTTTGATTTTTTTCCCTTTCCCAAATTATGAAATGCAATCTTGTGCTCATTTTTCCCTTGATGCTCCATCCTATCAAAACTCCTAGCACGTTTTATGCAATTGAGAGTTTAGGTCTATTTCCACAGAATTTTCATATTGGGAATTTTCACAAAGGCAAATGTGATTAGTTGTGACCCTCAGGTTGGGTAAATACGTAACTAGAATAACTAGATCTAACCCTAAATGAGGCAGACTTTTTGAAATCAGAAGTGTTCCTTTACTTATCTTGTAGGGAAAAATTCAGGGTTTCAAGTCTAGAAGCATTTTCATACTCTTCCTCTAACTATAAACTTCCTGAAGACATTTTGCCTCTTTTATTATTTAATGTCTTGAATTATCCCTCTCGGTAGTTCACATTCTGGGGCAATATCAACTATCAGTGACTGAGTTACCAGGATGAATTACCTGCTAGTTAAAAATGCCAAGACTATCGCAGACATCCAATCATTAATATGCTGAGGGCCATGGTAATGGAAATACATCCAATTCTATACAAATCTCTTGGCAGAATTGGCAGCAGGAAAAAAAATGAAAATATATTTTTCAACTGGCCTGTAAGAATGATTAGTATATCTCACAGAGGAAGCCATTTGTTGATCCAAGTAAATTTTGAGTGCTGTAGAGTGAAAATCCACTGCTCTCTCCTTTCATACACACAGGGTAGTAAAATAATAATGGAGAATAATGGGCAAGGGAAGTAAAAACTGGGGAATCCCAACACAGATAAAATATTAAATTTTGAGGTTGAGGGGATACTGCAAGAGGTAAGACTTTCATAATAGAGATAGAGACTTTGGTTATCACATCAAAGCTCTCACTTTGAACTGGGTTTCATCCTCCATCCCCACAAGGGTGTGCCAGATAAAGCTTTGTTGTCTTTTTCCATGAGGGAAGCATTGTGCTCTGCTTCAAGTCCATGGGTGGCCTACGGAATAACACAGATTCTACATGCTCTTAAGCCCACATAGTCAGGTAAGCAGCAGAGTTCTACTCAACAGTATGTGCTTATTAAGCACCTACTCTGTGCCAGGCTACTTTTCCTAGTGATGGCAACACCTTGGTAAGGAAGATGAGATAAACAAATGAACATACTATGTTTAAAATATAATAGTTTAGGTAGTTTTGAGTGCTACAGGATGCAATAGCTATGAATAGATATTTCTACCATACAAAATTGAATCCTATCAGGAAACTACTTGCAGGATTATGGGTCAGGAAGAAACATACTTGATGTGAGTTCCCAATATCTTTAACAGAGACAACGCCACCACCTATATTGAGAGCAGCAACAGTAGCATAGTGTTCTTCTCTCTTTCCTTACAGGGGCATTTGGGACTTATCTGAACAAATAGGGTTCTATTGGCATTAAGAAAGGACCTAGTTCCCTTAAGGTGTTTTTAAATGTTTTTATAAGGGGTTTCCACTTTATTTTAAGCTCACACTAACAACCAAAGTGTTTTTGTCCGAAAGCAATATTATACACTCTAGACTTTCTGGATTCCTAGACCAAATACAGATTCAGAAAGGACATGCCTTAAGTCAAGGAGCAAAATTTGGTATGTTTAGTCTATACGATTATCATACTCTTTAGTTAGAAGCTCACAATGTTGAGTTATTTCTCACAGCCTGTATCTTGACCCCTCTCTTTTACCTTGAGTGAAGATCTCATATGACTTTTCTACATTTCCCACCACATCTGTTGGATTGCCTATTTTATTTATTTATTTATCTATTTATTGTTGCAGTTTTTGGCTGGGGCCAGGTTTGAACCTACCACCTCTGCTATATGGGGCTGGCACCCTACTCCTTGTGCCACAGGCGCCACCCAAAGATTGCCTATTTTAGCTTCTGTGGGGCCAGGCTTTGTAACAAAAGGATGAGGAACTGAGTCCTGGCTACTATACAAGGTCAGCCAAAGAACATAAGACACTATGACACCCTGTTACATCTTCTGCCCTTTCTTAAATTCTCCATCTATTTCCTTATACAAATATTTATTGAATATCTATGAGTGCCATGTATGGGGCTAGAAAGCGAAAGATCATTTGTTTCCTTTTGAAAGTCACAGTCAGATGACAACATAATCTTATGTAGTTAAGCCCAAGGGGTAAATACTCATTGTAAATGATTATGCCAAATGCCAGGAAATAAACACTCAAAACAAAGGGCATTTACCCTCTCCATAAAAGTGGTGAAATAGCTAACTTAAGTAGTCACAAAAACTCAAAGATTAAACATGTATTACAGCATACAGCAGCAGTTTTAAATAAGCTTTCTGCCTGATAGATGGTGTGGCCTGTGTTTCAGCTATGGATGATATAGCCAATTACAAAATAATATACTTTATATCAATGATAACAAATTGTTAAGGCTTTACTGAAAATTGCTTTATGAGCAACTATGTAGAGTGATAAATCATCATTACTCATCATCCAATACCGCTCAAGAACACTAGCAAGCTTCCTGAGAGCTCTGTGAAATTTTTCCCCTTTATAATTAACCCTCATTAGAAGATTGCAGTTTTTTTTTTTCCAGAATGATCATCAATGACACAAATGTAGCCGAGAACAGCTGCAACACAGGTGTTTGATGTTTGGTTTATTGGGATTGCTTCATCACTCATGAAGTAACTAAACCATTTTTTTTTTACTCATTCTGTTGCATTAAATAGAGAAATGCTCTTAGATTTATTATTTCTAAGCTATTAGGGGAAATACCAAAGGAAAAGGGATTTTTCCACTGGAATAATAAAATCTGTTCTGATGTTTTAAGAAATAATGTTTTACTTTAACATTTAAAATCGCTGCATTAGAGCACACTAAAGGGGAACACGAATTGACTTGATATGGCTCCCACTGGTCAAACTGGGACAATTTGAACATCAAAAAGAACAATAATGATAATGATTTGCCTTATATAGAATATGAAGAAGAACACCTGAGTTCACAGTAATAATCAAAGAAAGAGAAAAAGGAAAGCTCTTACTTGCAGAAAAATGCCAGCTAATACATTTAGATATAACAATGCAATTAGAGAGTCACCAATGACCTTTAGAACCACTGATACAATTATTAATTTAGACAAGAATTATCAACAGATGCTAAAACCATTAATTGAAATGTTGTAGGAAGAGAAGAGATTAATATGTTATCACAGTGTGAAGCCACACATTTCTTATTAATTGCAATGAGAAAAATTCCTCTATAATGAAGAGAGCTAGAAAACACCATTTCACTCTGTCTTCAAACAGCATAATTATAACGGGACAGAATAACATTTACATGTTTTCTGATACACTGTAATGAAATGCACATATACTATATTTGTAGAAGTCTTATGATGCAAAGTGTAATTTGAATTCAATCATAAGGAAACATTTAGATTAATTAGAATGTAGGCCATTCTTTAAGACATCTGACCTGGACTTTAAAATACCACCGTCATGAAAGAGGAAAAAGAATGGTGCTTTTTAAATGAAAGAAAATTAAAGAGATACTACAACCAAATGCAACAAATAATCCTTAGTTAGATCTTGAAGCATAAACAGAAATCTGTAAAAGAGCATTCGGGGCAATTTTGGGAAATTTGAATATGGACGCTATGTTGGCTGTAATTGTATCACTATTAAAATTCTTAGGTGTTATAGTAGTATTAGCTTATGTAGGAGGGTTTCTTTATTCTTAGGAGATACAAGATGAAGTATTTATGATGTAGTGTCATCATGTCTACAATCTAATTTCAAGTGTTTAAGCAAATATAGGCATAGATCTAGCAAATGTTATTAAATGTTTTCACATCATCATCTTTTGATGAAATTATTTATTCTTCTTTAAGGCTGCATAATAAATACTTTCAGCAGAAGATGATGATGTGAAAACATTTAAGAACATTTGCTAGATCTATGCCTATATTTGCTTAAACACTTGAAATTAAATTGTTGCACATTGTGCCCCATGATTGCACTGATGTACACAATTATGATTTAATAAAAATTAAAAAAAAAAGAAAGTATTTATTATTATGTTGTGGCACTATCAGATTTTTGTTGGTTATAAAATTCAGTTTTAAAATAGATCATCCATTTTCCATACAATAAATGAATTATGAAATGAAAAAAGATAGTTTCATTTTGATTTGAATATTAATAAGCAAATTAACCATGCCCAGTATTCCATAGTAATCAAAAAATGGAAAACTTTTAGAAAAGTAAAGAGAATATAAACAGACTTAAGGAAGTGAAAGGAATACTATCTGGAGAAAAAGAAAGAAACTTGCACTGATTATCCTCATTTTTTAATGCTCTATGAAGATAAGCATTTTTGTATGCATTATTCACTACTTTATTGAACAATAATGAATAGTGATGCCACGATTAGGAGTTAAATGGATATTTAAAAGGATGAGAGGTTGTACTAAGTGCCTTTATACAAACTATGTCATTTAAATTTATATAGCAGAGACAAAGGAGTGAGAGAGAGAAAGAGAGAGAGAGAGACCCCCACTTTACACAGGATGGAATGGGGAGTCAATTACTTGCCGAGATATACTGCATCAACAGTTTGAGTCTACTTCTATTCACTCCTATGGCTTATACATCAGATAAACTGCCCCTCTAATTACCATCTAGTCTTTTCCTTTCAAAATATAGAAAGTGAAGCAGAGGTCTGAGTCTATCTGTATTCAAGTAATATAAATAGTTAATTGCCAAACAAAATTGATGTCCTATTTTCTTTACCCTTGCCTACAGAGAACATACAATTCCACTAGTCTTTGCTAATAAGGAAAATTATATATTACAGAGAAAACAGCTCTGGCTTTAGAGTTAAATATACTTGGGTTCAAATCTTAATTCTGTTCTTACTACCATATAGTTGTTAAGTATTTGTTAAATGAATGACTATTTTACATATATCTCATAAGTGTTTCTTTTATTTAGATGAGCATACTGACTTTATGGCTTTATTGTAGGATTGAAAGACTCATGGTTGTCCTAATATATCTATTAGTTTTGAGTCTACCCTTTGCGGCAAAGAAAAAAAACCGATGCTTTTCTATTTTTACTATTAAAGATATCTGAATAAAATACCTTGGAAAGATGAAAAATGCAAAATATTCTTTCTCTAAGTGATATTCCTCAAAGATTCCCCTCTCATAAGATTTTCCATTTAAGTCTTCAAATTCATATCATATAGCATTTGTGCCATATATAGCAAATGAGTACTGGTAGCTGGATCCCTCTCTTCTGGGGCCCATGTGAACTATATCCTCTCCATGTACTTGAAGACAAATATAAACATTTGACTAGTTCTTGTTAATGTGTCAGTGTGACTTTCATCAGCTCATCTTATCTCCTACATCAATTATCACTAAAACGCTTCAGAAAGATCTTCCTTTAACGAAGACCCTTGAATAATTTCAATGAGAAAATCTCTCCTGATTCTTATTGGAAATAAAATAAATCTATATTTCTTGATTTTATAAAATATGGGTTTTTGGTGGTGGGTATTTTGATACAGTTCCTAAATTTGTCTTTAAGCTGTCAATGACATAATTGGATTAGAGGAGCTGAGGCTACTCATATTATTTTAGAACTTTGTTTCTCCCTTTGAACTTCTCTATATCCTCTTTCCTGTTCCTGTTCAGTTAAACTATCATCTGGTGACCTCTTCAATCTAAAATAAACCAAAATCCTACTGGACAGTGGAAAAATGAATTCACCTAAATCATTAGTCACTGAGTTGTTTAAGTTTATATTTTGATCATAAAACCTATTCAATATAATGTTAAGCCTATCATACTTGCAAACTATGCTTCTGAGCTCTGATTACCACCTTGATCAGTATAACAGGTAATCCATTCCAAACAAGGCAAGAAGAATCATACAATCCTTTTTTTTTTTTTTTTTTTTTTTTTTTGGTTGTCAGTGCTAGTTACTCCCCCCGGGGGCAGGCTGAGAAGTGGGACCAAGCCCCACGTGGATCTTCTGTTCCCTGTGCTCCCTGGCACAGTTGACCCCTGCCATAGGCTCTGGGGTAGCCAGGTGAGGGGGTAGACTAGAGGAGCCACAGTGACAGTTCATTTGGACAGGACATCAGAGGACTTGGACACTGGAATCCCATTGTGGGTCCTGATCGTCTTTACAGCCATGGCTCTGGTGCAGCTGTTATGACTGAAGGAGCTAGAGACTCCAGCAGAACCAAAGTTGGGCTGGAAGGAGCTCAGGCCTTAGTTGAGGCAGGAGCTTGTGAGGCCCCTGCAGGTGAGCTCAGCCCACCTGAGTAGCCACTGGTGGTCTTCGTTTGGGTCCTCAGGTTCTGCCTCTCAGACTGCTCACCCTCCAGCAGGTTTTGGTAGGTGGTAGTTCAGTGTACATCAGCTCCTGGCATTAGTGCAGCTGCTGTGCAATGTTCCTGCCCTGGTGCAGGGCAGCCTCCAGCTGGGCCACCTTGGAGTTGATATCTTTAATGGCCACCTCCCCACGCACTTGGCATCCATGATGGTGGCCTCCAGGGGAGCCTTATGGCATTTGAGACCTTCATTCTCACTCTGGAGCCAGCTGATGTTCAGGTTCGAGCCTGTCTTGTGTGCCATAGGTCATCCTCGTGCTTCCCAGCCAGTAACTGCAGCTCCCCATACTCGGTCTGGTACACACTCTCAGCCTCAGCCCAGCTGTGGTTGGCCATCCCCTCCTACTGGGCATGGACCTAAACGATGCTATTATCCATGTCTGGGAAGCGGTTATTGCCCATGAAGAGGACCACAGATGTGTACAAGATCTGGGACTGCAGGCCACAGATCTCTTCTTTATACAGCTGCCGAAGGAAGTTGATCTCGTCAGTCACTCATTCCATGTGGGACTCCAACTCCACCTTGTTCATGTACGCTTCATCCACAGCCTTCTTGATGAGGACAAATTCATGCTCCATCTCTGTACACTTACTTGTCGGTCTCCTCCTCATATTTATTCTTGAAGTCTTCTGCCAGCCCCTGCATGTTGCTAAGCTCCACCTCTGGCTCTGGCTTCTCTGGTCCAGTGTGTTCAATCATCACCAAAGGTTGTTGATGTAGCTTTCAAACAAACTGTCCATGTCGCTCCATGCCATCTTCTGCTGCTGCAGGAGGCTCCACTTTGTCTCCAGCATCTTGTTCTGCTGCTCTAAGAACTGCATCTTGTCAAAGAAGGAGGCAAACTCTGTTGAGCCTCTTGATTCTCTCCTTCTCCTGAATTCACATGGCATGGATATAGGTGTCCACCTCCAGCTTGAGGGGGCTTAGCAGGCTCTGGCTCACCATGACAGCTGTGATGCCCCCACACCATTGGCCCTGACACAGCCTTCGCCCAGAGTCAGGCCAGTGCCCAGGCCGTTCCAGAAGCTGCTGCTGCTGCCCATGCAGGAAGAGCTTGCAGAGCTGATGGGGGCACCAGGCTGCTGGGGTCAGAGGTGGACACCCTGTGGAACTTCTTGGTCACCCTGATGTACATGGAGAACAGGAAGGCAGGACAAACCAGACAGAGATTCAAGAAGAACTGCTTCTAGATCCACACAACTCTCAATGTGTTCTATCTACTCCAACTACAAGAAAGACTAACAGTATATTTTTAAGTACAATTTTGTTTAGAATAATCCCAGATGTACCAAAATGTTGTACAGACAGTTCAGAGAGTTGTTATATACCCTACACTCAATTTCATCTACTATTATCTTCTTATATTAATGTGGTACCTTTATCACCGTTAGTATTGGCACACTGTTGCTAACCAAAATGCATGCTGTATTCAGATTACCCAAGGTTTTATTTAATGCAATTTATACTTTCCAAGATCCCATTCAAGTTACCACATTACATTTATTCATTTATGTCCATAGACTCCTCTAGGCTGTGACACTTTCTCAAAGTTCCCTTGTTTTTGCTGACTTTTCACAGTGTTGAGAGGAGTACTGATCAGGTATCTTGGGGAATATCTCTCAGTTTGATTTTGTCTGATGTGTTCCTCCTAATTAGACTGGAATTTTGTGTTTGGGGAGGAAGGCCACAGAGGAAAAGCACTAATCTAATCACATCAAAGACTGCATTCCTCCTGTCATCACACCTTATCGCTGTTGATGTTAACCTTGATTACCTAGTTGAGGTCTCCACTGTAAAATCCCTTTTTTCCACCATCCATATTCTTTGGAAGAAGTCACTATACACAGGCCACACATAAAGAGTTGGAAGCTACATACTTCTTGTGAAGGAAAAGTCTACAAAATTTATTTGAATTTTTTTTTTTTTTTTTGCATAGGACATTATCTATTCACTCGTATATTTATTCATTGAATCATTTATATACCTTGAGTTTTAATCCAATACTACATTATTTATTTTGTTGTTCAGATTGTTCCAGCTTTGAGACCTCTTTCAGTTGGCTTATATCCCATTTGCATGTAACTATATTGTGGATTTTGTTTTAGCACTTCCTTATTTCCTGGAACTTCATGATGCTCCAGTTTCATCTAACATTTTTCCTGTCTCAGTTCTAGAATGAGGTATTTCTCTGAGAATCCCTGGATCCTTTCCTTGGGGAGTGGTTTCTAAAACTATGATCTGGGCACTGGGTGTCTTCATTGCTACAGGGGTATCATTATTTTCAGGTCCTTTTAGCTAACGCAATGAGAAAATGTATGTGTGTGTACTGATATATGTAAATGTTTCTATGAGTATCTGTTGTATCTATAGTAAGTTAAAATGAGTTCCTACTAATATCTCCAACCCTATCCAGTACCATGTGGTTATTCTAGTTTTCTCCCCCTGCTTATTTGGAATCTCTCTAACAGTGAAAAACTGGAGTCCCACCATCCAACATCCATTTCCTTCATTGTTCAATTCCACAATACATGCAGAGTGATATTTCATAATTATTTACCTATATCCTGGGGAAACAATTTTATCAACTAGAGTATGTTGCTCCTACACAGTTCCTTTTTGCCTTTAGTCTAACAGTCTTTATTCATTTTCTTTTCTTTTTTTTTTCTTTTTTGTGGTTTTGGCCAGGGCTGAGTTTGAACCCACCACCTCCAGCATATGGGGCCAGCACCCTACTCCCTTGAGCCACAGGCATCGCCCCTCTTTATTCATTTTCAAAGTTACGTGGGTCAGCACCTTCCACTGTTAACCTTGATCCCTTTAATAAGATTATTTCATTCATTTGCAATATAAATTCTTTGTAAGAGTACCTATTTCATCCTGGGACTCCTCTCACCTTTTAAAAGATTTATTTGCAAACATTAAAGTTTATTTTTTGTGCTATAAAATTCTATGGGATTTGTCAAATAACAGTGTTAGGCACCCACCACTATGGCAGTTTCATCGCCCTAAACCACCCCTTGTGTTTCATCTACTCAATCCATGGTCCTTGCCATATTCTTGGCATCAAACACTGATCTGTTTGCCATCTTTACACCTTTGCTTTTTCCAGAATGTAATTTAAATTGCATAAAACTATATGTAGTCTTTTCAACTGTTTTCTCCTACTTAGCATTTAAGATTCATCTGTCACTGAACAGTATTTCATTATATGCTTATACCACATTTTGTTTCTACCTTGCTTTTTTGATGGACATCTTGGTTGCTTCAAGTTTTTGGTGATTATGAATAAACTTAATATAAAAAAAGCAGGTGAAGGTGTTTGTGTGGACATGAGTTTTTAAACCAGTTAGTTAGATATGTAGGAGCCTAATTGCTAGGTCAGTTGGTAAAAGTAGGTAAGAATAGTTTTACCTCTGCAAAAAATGACCAAATTGTCTTCCAAAGGACACATTATATTTTATTTTATTTTAATTTTTTGTAGAGACAGAGTTTCACTTTGTCACACTTGGTAGAGTGCCATGGCGTCACAGCTCACAGCAACCTCCAACTCCTGGGCTTAGGCGATTCTCTTGCCTCAGCCTCCTGAGTAGCTGGGACTACAGGCGCCCGCCACAACGCCTGGCTATTTTTTTTGTTGCAGTTTGGCTGGGGCCAGGTTTGAACCCACCACCCTCGGTATATGGGGCCGGCGCCCTGCCCACTGAGCCACAGGCGCCACCCAAGACACATTATATTTTAGTAAAAACAAAAAATAAATACTGTTCTGGATGTTTAGCCTTTGCAGGTGGATTTCATAACCATAGAAATGGTTTCATTAATAATGGTAGATTGAGTAAGACATATTTCAGGCTGACCCCACAGGAGATGCACCGCACAGCAGTACCAGCACTCTCAGTTCGAATGTGTCCACCCAAGCTTCAGCTTGCGATGTTGAGGCAATTTGGCCTACAGCCAGACAGTAGAAAATAGCCTTGTGCATTAGAACAGAAAAAAGTTGTAGAGACCCAGTGCTCATAATTTGCCGGATTCTGTGGAAATAGACCAGTGTGTTTCAAGGAAGGGCTTTGAAACTCTCCAGTCTGCATTGCAGTAGTGAACAGGGAATATAGCAGTATTTTTTTTCAACATAGACTCCACTCTGCTATACCCAGCTCACTCAGGTTAAAAAAAAAAAAAGTAAATATTGGTATTTCTCATGTGTTAATCTGAAATATAAGGAATGTTAAACCTGTTGTTTCGCAGAATACAATTCTCCAAAGTACAGTACCTTGGCATGCTGAGTAACTTGAGCTAAAGGAGATCAGGCAGGCCCCAGAAACAGGAGATTTTTTTCTGACTTTTTTCCTCCCTAATTTCTCCCCATGAAATGTCTTCCTGCAAACAAGCCAGAAAACCAAGGAGGTTCACTCTCTGACTCCTTCCCTTTCCCATGAAGACATTCATGTGACACGTGTTCTGCCCTATACCTGGGGGAATGAAATGTCCCACAGACACGTAGGGAAGAAGCTGAACAAACAAGCCTTGCTGACGCTCCCCCTCACCCCAGTTTCATACCATTAAATCATAACACTTATTGTCTAATATTGTTTCACTACAACCATCCACTTCTTTCTTCACATTTAAAATAATAATACAGAATTTTTCTTGGGTCTTTGGTTTTCACTTCTGAAGACTTTGGTATTATGTACAACTTTTATTCAATAAATGTGTTTGCCTTCCTTCCACTTATGTCTTTGTCAGTTTTATTTTCAGACCAATCCAGGAGCCTTGGGAGGGTTAACGATCCATTTCTCTATCCTAATTACAAAATCTCAGGTCACTGAGAAAGTGAAACCAGATCCATGACTTCAGTTGCTTCTTTTCCTGTCCCTTGCTTGTCATTGAAATGAAGATAGGTATCTTTTTGATATGATTGAATTCCTTTCCTTTGGATATGTACCCAGCAGTGGGACTGCTGAATCCTCTGGTAGTTCTATTTTTAGTTTTATCAGGCGCCCCCATACTGTTCTCCATAGTAGTTAAACTAATGTACATTCCAGCCAACAGCGTACTAGGGTTCTCCTTTATCCACGTCCTCCTCTGCATTCGTTATTGCTTCCCTTTTTGTAAAAGCCATTTTAACTGCAGTAGGATTATATCTCATTGTGGTTTTAATCTGCATTTCTCTGATGATTAAGGATATTGAGCATTTTTTCATATACCTGTTGGCCAATTGTTTGTCTTTTGAGAAACGTCTGCTCAGTTCCTTTGCTCATTTTTCAACCATGTGGTTTGATATTTTCCTATTGAGTTGTTGAAGCTCCTTGTATATTCTTGTTATAAACTTTTGCCAGATGGGTTGTTTGTAAATATTATTTTTCCCATTCTATGAGTTGTCTCTTCACTTTGTTGATGGTTTTTGCTATGCAGAAGTTTTTGATCTTATAGTTATCCAGTCTGTTTTATAGCATAATAGTTTAGCTCTATTGAGTTTAAGAAAATGAGGTTTTTATGGTGGCACCTGTGGCTAAAGGAGTAGGGTGCAGGCCCCATATACCAGAGGTGGCAGGTTCAAACCTGGCCCCAGCCAAAAACTGCAAAAAAAAAAAAAAAAAAAAAGAAAAGAAAAGAAAAGAAGAAAATGAGGTTTGAATGTTTTTATAATTTTAATTGTAAATTGTAAATTGACAAGTTATAATTGTGTGTATTTATTGTATACAAAGTGATGATATGATTTATGGATACAATGTGAAATAATTAAATCAGACTAATTAGCATATCCATCACCACAAACACTTATTTTTTTTTTGTAGTGAGAACATTTGAAATTTACTCTGTTAGTAATGTATAAATATACAATATATTATTATTGACTAGAGTTTAACATTTTGTTTATCTTCTGTGTTGCTTTTGAGTGTGCTACTGGTTATATATTTTTTAAACTTTGAAATTGTTTTGTAAAAATAGAAGTAAAAGATCTCTGAAGAAATTGGAGAAAATAATTTTCATTTATTAGAGTGAATTCATTCATTACTTGTTGTTGCTACAATATTTATTATAATCTCTGATGGCCTCCCAATTGATGAGAAAAAAACCCCACAGACCAGGTAGTAGGTTAAATTAGAGAAGCAGGAAGTTGATTATGTATTTTTATTTCTCTTCTTTCAAAGTCCCTCGCTCTCAGCATTAACAGGCAGCCCCATCCCCCCCAACCCACTTCACCCTCACTGAAGTTAGACATGGCTCTCTTCTCACTTCTTTGCACCTGTCTAAACATATGAACATAGAATGTTTTATATTCTCTTATGTTAATTTGATAAGGATGGTCTTTTTTTCTATGAATTCATGACTTGTTTCCTTTTCTTTGCTCTTTTTCTATGATTTCCACTTTACCCATTTTTCCTGAACCAAAATAGTTTTTCTTTCCTTGAAATTTTATCTTAACTATTTTTTCTTTGTTTCTTGAACATATTTAAGATGTGCTACATGATGTTTGGACATATTTATTAACTATTTTTAAGAATGAACATATATTTTATAAAACTGAGATACCATTTAAATTGTCTTGGACTAGATTTTTACATATTTAACCAACATTTACTGGAAATGTTTATTCATCAGCAAAATTTTATAGATTTTATTTATTTTGGGGGATGTATTTAATTTCATTTTCTTTACAGAACAGATAAACATATTCAAAGGAAGTAACACAGCTATGATTTAATAAAAAATTAAAATAAAAAAAAAACAGAAAATAAAGGTAGTCAGAGTATGACATCAGAAAAATGGCCGTAGGATTTCATGCTTCATACACCCACAGAAACATCAATTTTGACAACCATTCACAGATAAAAATACCTCTGTAGGAACCCAGGAGTCCAGTAGAGAAATTCCAGGACTCTTTTGAACCAAAAAAACAAAAAAAAAAAAAAAAAAAGAAAGAAAAGAAAAAACCACCTCCAAAAACAAAAGCAACCGAATGGCAGTATTTTCTTCTTTTTCAATTCCCTTGTATAGATGTTTAGCTGTAGAATTGATGGGTCAAATGGTAGAGTTCTATTTTTATTTTTTTCAGGAATGTCCATGCTGTTTTCTATAATGAATGATCTAATTTATATTCCCATTGACAGTGTTCAAGGGGTTCTTTTTCTCCACATCCTCATCAACATTTTTTAAAAGTTTCATAATAGCCATAATAACAGATGTGAGGTGATATTTTATAGTGGTTTTTATTTGTATTTTCCTGATGTACAGTGATTTTGAATAACTTTTCATATACCTGTTGGCCATGTTTCTGCCTTCTTTG
>CAUYRH010183467.1:0-25154 GCA_963574655.1 Perodicticus potto
GGGGTACAATGTGCTGGTTTCATATACAATCTGAACTATTTTCATCAAACTGATTAACATATAGCCTTCCTGGCATTTTCTCAGTTATTATATGAAGACATTTGTATTCTGCATTTAGTAAGGTTTGCCTGTACCCTTCTAAGATGCACCGTAGGTGTGGCCCCACCAATTACCCTCCCTCCACTCCAACCACACCCCTCCCCTCCCTTGCCCCTTTCCCGATATTCAGGTGCTATAGTTGGGTTATAGCCTTCATATCAACCCCCTAAATATCTTGTTGTAAATATGGACATTTTTAGGTCACTAACAACCCAAAATTACTTAGTACAAGTAACATTTAGCATATAAGCACACAGTAAAAACTTAGTGAAAGAAATTATTACAATTTTATTTCAATAATTCTAATATTACTCGTCAGTACTTATGAAACGTTATAGACCTAAGTGCTTGTATGTTTGCTACTAAGCAGGAGGACAGGTTTATTTCTAAGAATCTCTTTCCTGGAATGCTGTGGAAGCTAGTCTACTTTGAAAACATGTGACAGCGTGTTGCGTTGAGAAAAGATATTTCCTGTGAAGCTTTCATCGTTTTGCAAACATTCATAATTATGTAAAAATCTGGATAGAATCTCTACAGTAAAGGGAACAAAATTCCATGCAAAATGTTGCCTATTTTTCTATCTTTATGTGAATGAATATTACCCATTCTTTAAAAATTCTCATTGTTGAGATTGTGGATTCAACAGCAAACTGATCATACTTGAACCAAAAGCAAGCGTGGTCTTGGCCTGTGGAAAAGGTTCATCTGTCCAGTCCTCATTATTGTTTGATTGTGATTTTTCTACTTCTAGACAAAATATTTTTCTATTTTCTTAAAATGTGTGTTTTGATGAAGATAACTTTAACAAACCAAGCTTATACTTTTCTGGAGATGAATTTCCTGGTTCATAGCAGGTACTTTTTCCTCTCTAGTGTAGAAAAATTGATATTGGCCCATGATTAGGAGGTGGAGAGTCTCCCAATAGCAGAATTTGTTACTCTAGTTTGTTCTGTGTAGAAACTGAAGTACAATGAATTGGGATATTTAAAATGAATATGACTATCACATCATTTTACACTATCAAGAAGAAAAATGAAGTAATTTCTGAATGAACTGGTGTCTAAAGTGATGCTTTCAACAGGATTAGAAAATTATTGAATTGTGAAACGCATGTGGTGATAGTCACTCATCTTCAAGTGCTATAAATCTGTGACCAAATGATTCATTTGCAAAATGTAAATCCTATACTTCTAGAAGGATCATTTAACTTACATGCACTTTAGCAAGCTGCCACATTTAAAGTTTTAAGGATATAAAAATGAAATTCTTTGCAAATGGTTAGATGTGGCAACATTTAAATTTTACAGAATAAAAGTCATATTAATTCATGATTTTGTTTTTGAAATAGTAAATTTATATTTTGCTACTGCATAATTTTTTCTAGGATAAAAGTGAAAAATAATGAACTCTTCTTCCTGGTAACAGATTCCTTTTGTTAAGCACCTATTTTTCCCTTTGCATGAGGCATCAAATACATCTTATTAAACTGTTAATCAGATCTTCCTTTCTGCCTAGGTAGGACAACTATTGAAAATACAATAGTGGATGAGTCAGTTTCATCACTTGGAGGAAACTGCTCATGCGATGAGTAAATTGAGATACTTATTTGCTGTTATGCATGCAAAAAAAAGACAGTGCACACATACCTCCGGGAACCCTCTCATCCTTGAATATACTTTATCTTTTCTTATTTTTATATAATTACATAGTTCTTTCCTTTTCTATTATGTGGATTAATAGATATTTAGATTTATAATGAATTAAATGCACTGATTTATGCAACAATATCATGTCTGATGTATAAATGTAACAATTTCAGCAATTTTACATGCAGCCATATTCAGCAGATAAATCACTTCATTACTGCATTAGATAACTAATTCCTCTTTCCAATTTGTGAGAAATTTCAGAGGAGTTCTGTAACATCCAAGCTCCCATAAAATGATCCTTCACACATTTTTAGCACTTAATCTCAAGATTCTTCCAAGTTTCAGCAAACTGTCTTTCTGGGAAAAGATGAAGCCTAATTCTCCATGTGTGTGGATGTCACAGTTATCTTCCTCAGATGTTTCAATTTTATAAATACTCCCAGTTGTTCTCGCTAGCCACATATCTGGACACTAAGTTAAATTGCTAAAGGCCTTTACATTACAGGAACTTTGGGTAGGAATATGCTGTAACATTTATTTATTTATATCTGAAGCTGGAATAAATGATTATTTTCTCAATACACAGGCAACTTCAAGGCAAAAGGTTCCAGGGAGGAGACAAGAGGATATTTTCTCCTTTATGACAGTTACTTATGACATTTCTCACTTATGACAGTCAAGACTTATATCCTTTTTACATTTTCAAATGTTGAATTGCATCTGAATTAGATTTAATTCTGTATTTGTCTTTTCACTGAACAGTAATTGTCTGTTAATATCCATACAGTAGAAAACCATCAGTAGAAAAAAGAGATAAATAAATTATTTAGAATGTTCATAGATTTATTTGGCTTCAGTTACATGTCAAAGTGAAATTGACAACAGCCAAGCTACCTGTTCCTTACATGCTGTTCTTAGAACAGGTTTTGAAGAGTTGCAAGCTTCCTCCTCCTGTATCAACTTTAATTAATGAATGAGAGAGAAACAGCAAGAAATTGTTAAGAAAAGCCATGAAATGTTAGAAACATTTGGGAAATGGAGGCTCTTGTGAAAAAGGTGTGTGTGTGAATGTATGTGTGAGGAGGGGGAACACCTGACTGCGTCTAGAGTGAAGCACATCTGGGGGCTGCCATAAGTGTTGAGTAAAGGGAAATCTTGAAGATTGGCTCTGGACAATTTGGTATACCTTTATTCTATAGTTATAATAACTGCCTTCTCTAACTACAGCAACTGTCCATCACTGTCTAAGCTTCCTGGAGAGGAACTGTCCACAGGGCAAAGACAGGCTAGAATTCACAATTTTAAAAGAACTTGGATGGCTGATTAAACTGTGCTTGGGTTTTCATTCTACAAATTTACTCTATCTTTTTCTTCTTTGGAGATATTAGTTACAACCTAAGGTGGCTGTTTCTCTCCAAGTCATCATACCTCTGATGGAAAGAGGGAAACTGTATATTGGAGTAAAAGTGAAGGTGTGTGTTTTTTCTGGGGTCTTGTGGTAGCTGTGGATACTCATCCTGAGGCCCGTGGCCTCTCTGTCTCCAACACAACTGGGAGGGAAAACATTGTGCTGAGGTTTCTTCCCTTCTCCATCTGTCTATGTTCTTCCGTAGCCAACTCAATACTCCTGTTACCTGACTCTGCACCTTTCCTCCTGACTCTGAATATGGGGATGACAACTGGTTGCCTGCCTATTGCCTGGAACTTAACCAAATAAATTAGAAAATACTTCAAATCAGACTGTTGTTTAGGATTCTGGCTGAACAGAATACTATCTCTGATAATAAACTAACTGAAAATAATACTCAACTGAGAAATGCAAAAACAATGAAAAATAAATTAAATTTATGCCAATTGAAGCAGAATTAATAGAAATGATGAAAATTATTTTGATGTTGACCATACATTATGTATAAAGACTATTCAAAATCAAGACGGTTGACTAGAAGTGTCCAAGTCTTTCCTCCTCTAAAAAGAAGAACCAGTACAGCAGGTAGGTAACTGTATGCCAGACAGCATATTTGGGGGAGAATGCTGGAATCCAGCAGAGAAGCAAAAGGCATGCTTTGAGGCATGGATGTTTGGAATGGCACCTAGAGAGGGAATCAAGGCCAGATGAATTGCCTTGGGACCAGGACAGACCTTGCATCATGGAACAGTGAGCTGGAGACCCCACTGTGTACATCTGCAATCAGTCTAAGCTACAGGAAAGCCATTGGCACTCAAAGGCCCTAATTCCCTGAGCTCATGTGACTGGATACTTCTAGAGAGAGAATTTGTGTTGGGTTTCACCCCAGGGACACCAGCTGCTACAGCATGCAACAATTCTGAGAGAGTGATCCACAGTAGACCTCACTGTGCCCTGAGGCCCACATCTCTGGAACCCCAATAAATATTCCCCACATCCTCCTGAAAGGCTGCAGGGTTTTGGTACTAGCTAGATCTAGCAGTGTGGCCATGACATGTACACCAGAGCACAGACAGCAATCTGCATTCTGGACATGAAATGTTCAGCACATCAGCGAGGCTGCCCTCAGTGCAGAGGGAACCAAAGGGTATGGGCCTCAGAGACTGCTGCCTCCCAGAGTTATCCGCCATCTTCAACAGCGGGGCTGCTATGCGCCCACATACTCTGCCCAAGAGCTCAAAAATAGGACTCTTGCCCTCCAGAGGAGGGTCAGGGCACCAGCATGCTATCCCTATAATGGAAACTGACAGTACATATAACCCACCCCCCACCCCCGAGGCCTGATTGTCCACCCATATACACCTGCTGCTGAAAGTTCTGGCACTAACAAGCACAACCAAAGGGCCTGAACACTGGCCCATCAGCATCCCTGTCCCCAGGAAAGCCTCGCAAAGCCTCCACAAGCAGCTGTAGCCTAAGCTGTAGGAAACCTCAGATAATGCTGAGGTTGATTATACTCAAAGTATTGAGACAAAGACCACACTACACTGTCCACTCTGAACCCAAACCAGAGCATCCTCCCATCCAGCCTACATTGTAGATACATCTACAGGGAAAAACCTTTTCTGCAGAAACCAATCTATGAAATGAAAGAAGTGACACTCACATCAGATGTGTAGATATCAACTTAAGAGCCCAAGACATAGGAAAAGGCTAGCAAACACCAGTCCTCTAAACACCACCATAACCGTCCAGTAGCAGACCCCGGAATGCCTGATGAAATGCCTAAAAAGGAATTCAGAGTGATGATCTTAGGGAAACTCAATGAGATAGAACACAACACAGAGAGACAATACAATTAGGTAAGCAAAAAAAGTCATAATCTGAATGAGAAATTCAAAAGAGTTAAATATCATAAAAAAAGAATATCAGAAATCTTGGAACTAAAAAATTCTATGAATGAAAGAAAAAGTACAATTGAAAGCTTCAAAAGTAGACTAAATTAAGCACATGAAAGAATTGTGCATTTTTAAATAATCCTTTATTAAAAGGGAGATAAGTCAGAGTCTGGGCAGGTTGAAGTCCAATTTTTAAATGGTAACTAATTCTGTGAAATGCATGTCCTAATTCTCTCTCCTTGCAAACAAGTATCCTGAAGACTCTGTGAAATGTGTGAATGTACTGAAAGATGATTAATTTTAAATTATCCTTCAAAGGAGTAAGAGATAACTGTGTACTAGAGAGTGAATAAGACTTAGCAATATAGGACTCCTGTTCAAAAATTATGCAAATCAAACTATCTCATGGGAAATTTTCTTTTAGAGCACATGATTGTGGATATAAGCTAGTGTAGGATGGCGTTCCAGAGGATTTGAGGGGAAAAGGCCCTGGGCCTCAGCCCCCTCACTGCTCTGCATGTGGCCAGGGGGGTCGGAATGTCCAGCAGAGTAGGTGGGAGCTATTTTGGGAAATGTCCAAGTAGAAATCAACAGCTTAGTAGAGATAGGATATAATGAAAGTCAGAAAACATCTGACAAATAGCCCCCAGACATAGCTGTCTAACTTGTGGGCTGTAACCTTCCCTCATTAAGTCCCTATGATGGATGATATTGGTTGATCCCCAATTTAGTGCCCCACTGTCCTTCACCATGAGAGGCTCTTCCTTGAACAGAAGACTGCTCATGTAATTAGAACATGAGACTGATACTTCTCGCCTTTTTACTTTGTATATGCAGGGCCCCAAATCCCAATAAAAATGTCTTGAGAATTCAGCAGGAGAAGGCAACTATCTGCTTCACTAAAGGCTGATACGGTGTCCCCTCTCTGGGTCAAGAAGAAGAAACGAGGGGCGTCACCTGTGGCTCAGCGAGTAGGGCACTGGCCCCATATGCCGAAGGTGGCGGATTCAAACCCAGCCTTGCCAAACTGCAAAACAGAAAAATAGCCAGGCGTTGTGGCAGGTGCCTGTAGTCCCAGCTACTTGGGAGGCTGAGGCAAGAGAATTGCCTAAGCCCAGGAGTTGGAGGTTGCTGTGAGCTGTGTGATGCTACGGCACTCTACAAAAAAAAAAAAAAAAAAAAAAAAAGAAATGGTGTGTGAATTCATGGCACCTTCCCTCCCTTTGTCTGCCAGACTGGGCAGTGGGGTAAAGTCCCTCCAGAATATTTGATAAGGATAACTGAAAAATCTGAAAGCCTTCAGTTGCATCAATTCCAGGTTCTTTAGTATAGGATAACAAGGGGTCTTAGAATAATTAAATTTGTTTTCATTATAAATTAGGTGTTTTCGGGCATATATTTGTTTAATAAGCATCCAGTCTGGCTTGGTTAGAACTAACAAAGTTAAGTAATTTGAGTTGAAATTAAGGGGAATACCTACATGACAATCTGAAATCTGCAGAGAATACTAAATTCCTATGAGTTTTTAATCCAAAATTCAATTTATAAGGAAATGATGTTTAACCTTGATTTAAAGCTGAAGATCCTGAGTCAAGACAGCAGAAGATGAACAACAAACCTTTTCCCCTCTTCTTGGAATATTTTACCTACATTTATGTATTATAATATAATTTGTTTTCCAGGGATAACTGTTCAACTCTGAACTTAGAATCCATTTTCAGGTTTAATAAGGAAATGGAAACGATTTAAAATTCTCTTTTCCTCTGAATGTCTTTGATGTCACATTGGTACTCCTTTCTTCCAACCCCCTTCTTTTCATTTCCTTTTTTTTTTTTTTTTTACTATAACACTAGGTTGTAAAGGCTGATCGTCATCACCCTGACTTAGAGCTTATTTCTGTTTTCTAAGTAACATGCCATGTTCAACACTCTATCAAAATGTTTTTCTCTTTTTCATATGAGCTGCCTACAATGGACTCTATATATCCATAGACATTCAAAAGAATTATTTTGGCAACATTAGTTTAAAATATCCCTTTGATGAAAAGTAAATAAATAACTATTTTTTAAAAAATATTTCTTTTACAGCAAAAAGAAAATAATGTTTAACTTATAGGCATTAATCACATGTTTTGAGGAATTTACATGATCTTAAAAAAATGACTGAATTGAAGATCCAAGTCTTACCATACTTGGGTGATAGTCTGATGAGTATCTTCTCTTTTTAATAGGGCTGGGATGCAATAAATACCTGTTATAAAGGCAACTTGGCCACGTCAACACATTTGTGACAAGAAAAATGGCTTTTTGTTTTCTTTGGAATTATTCAAGCAGTCCCTTCCATCTTTTCTATCCCTGGAATATAGTGGTAGCTTCTCCCATTACCGGAACCAGACAAGGATAGAGAGGGGGCCTTTCCACTCAGGAAGGAAAGATCTGATGTGTCTGTCACATTTTCAGATTTACTTCCCCTCCCTGGGAAAATTGATCACAGTTTGCTCACTGTTTCCCTCTGCCGGCTCTGTTGCCCACACTGTTTCACTTCGGGCTCTTCCTTCCTTCTCGAAGCCTCACTTTTCTCAATTGTAAACTAGAAATAGTGATAACTTCTACACCCTAAATGCTACTGTGGGGTTTAAATGAGACTAAATCACTTAGCTTCTAGCTTGTCATGTAGAAAGTGCTCAAAGAACGATTGTAGATAGATCAATAGATTTACTTCACAGCATAAAATACATAATGGGTCAGTAAATCATGCAAATCAGAGAATGGGTGAGAGATTAAAAAAGGAGTTATAGGGTCTTGAAGGACAGGAGGAACATGATGACAGAGTGTAATAGAGATCCTAGCGTGTTTGGTGGCCAGTCATGCATATCATGGGCACCGCAGTGGAGCCTGGCCCACCCGTTTAAACTTAACGGGAGAGAATTGCAGCTCTAGAGAGAGCAGGCAATCACCAGGGCACTGGTGTTTGAAATAAAGATGTTTGAAATGAAGAGTAAAATTTTATATATATATATATATATATATATATATATATATATTGTATATGTATATATATATATACACATATATATATATATGTGTGTGTGTGTGTGTGTGTGTGTGTGTGTATACTTTTATTTATGTGGTACTCAAATATGCCAAGTTTGAATCTAATACCTTCACAACCAGGAATACACTTCTTTTTCATATAATCCTGTATGATGGGATTATAATTAGAATTCTCATTTTGCAGATGACAAAACTGAGGTACAAAGAGATTAAATGACTTACTCAGGGCCAGTTAGTGACAGAAAGAACCCAGGGTGTGAAGTCAGCCTGGAGTCCAGAGTCTCTCCCACAATACGATGCTTCCTCCAATGTTGAGGCCAAATAATGCCACTGGATTTCTAGACCAGACACAGCTGTGACCGGTAATAAATGACCTTGTGTCTCCTGACACATATTTGTCGTTCATCACACCTAAATTTAGAGATAGTGGTCTCTAAGTGTGTAGAGTACTCAAGAAATCTGTAAACCTGCCAGATGGGAGATGCACATTAGGTGTATATTTTCAGGCCATTAAAGAATGCGATTTCATTACTTAGGTAATTCTATACTGAAATTTTTTAAATCGCATAATATGTGTATTCTCTGTATTAGAAAATACTTGCTTTTTAAATAACTGCTAATATTTTCTCTCACAAATGCTTTTCTTAACAACCTTAGTTTTAAAGCATCCTATTGTCTCATGAGCTGTGGACAGTTTTACTAAAGTCATGTACAGTATATCAAAAGAATAAATAAATGAAATAAAATGTATAAAGGTAATAAATTGGATAGCATCGACATTAAATTGATGCCAACTCTGATTCATGTAAAACTGAACCTGATTCTTTGTACATTCATGATTGTGTAAAAAGGCAGTCAGTTTTCAAACCCCTAAGTTCTCGCTTTTCCATGAGTTCCATGGTTTAATTAAAAATTAAAATGCTGTCTTCTGTGGCCTGTCATCCACCCTGTTTTCTTAGACTCAGATTCTTGGTAATGTGTGAAATAAAGACAAATTTCTGAAAACTCCCTGGTTGTTAATATTATAAAAATAGATTTTTTAATAGCATTAGCCAGAAAGTAACTAAAAACCAATAAATTGCAGGAAAGTTCAAATATGAGATTAAGGATGCTTTTCCCCCATTTAAATTATGAAAGCCCTTGGGTGCCTTCAATTTCACTCTACACTGGCTCGCATCCTATGTGCTTGACCTTTTGTGCTGCCCAGATATTTGGTAACCTGAATCATGCTCTGACCTGGTGAAATTAGAGAAAACTATACTTCTTTGGCCTTCTCTAAATTGTACCCTAGCCTTGTAAATTAGTGGAAAAACAAAAACCAGCAAACAAAAATGAATAACGGCAGTTGTTCCCTTGCATGAAATCAGTACCTTTTTTATGTAATGTTATTTTTTTTCACTTCACCATTTTTTGGACAGAAAATAGCTTCAAATTTTGTGCTAGGGTTATTTGGATTTTAGTCTAATACAAATGAAATTAGTTTTTTAAAATTTAGGACAAAACTAGAAGGCAATAAACTTATCAAATCTATAGTTTTGTCTATGTTTTTTATCTTTTTAAAAATTAACTAGATGAGTATAGACATTATAGTGTTTTATTCTCTTCTCAGATGTTTTGGTATTTGAACCAAAAAAGACTGAGTAAATGTAGTTAACATTCAATGTCATATCCCTCCAACTTAAATATGCGTGGGCATATTTCATAGTCACTCTAATTGAGTGCATTCACTTTTCACCCTTGGTTAGAAATAAGTAATATATTGCTAACTAAGCCTTTCAAATGCAATTTCAAAAACCACGTTTTTATCATGTGAATTTTAGCTTCATTTATTTTTTTTTTCTGTTTAGCAAAATTATGCTTTTATAGGGACCAATATTGAGGTCAATTTCTAAACAGATGATACCACACTCTAATACAACATGCTAAACAAAAATTCTAATATGACTTGTTTTTCAACCTATAAAATATGAAGATAGCTTCTTATCCTATCTCAGAGAATCCCCCCTCTTTTTCAAAGTAACTTTCTGTTGGAATATAACATGTATATAGAGAAGTACACAAACCACAGACGTTCAGCTCAATGAATTTTCTTAAAGTTAATGTACTGTGGAACCAAAAGCTTGATAACAAATAGAAAATTAATGTACCCTGATGAGGAAAGAGCACAACATTCCATACCACACAAAGAGGAACCCTGCTAGCTGGAGTGTTGAACAAAACTGCTATAAAATAAACAAAGCAAATGGGACATATGACTGCAGTGCACAAGACGTGTGCCTCAACTGGCTCCTAGTGGCAACTAGCTTAACACCGGTACTGACTGCTTTAGAACTTCTTTAGCTGTCATAAGACACCCTTTAGCTAATTTCAATCCTAAAATCCCTGCCTAGTGAAAAATCATAATGTCATCGATATAACATGGGTTGTATACTATGATGGCTGTACTGTGATTCTCTCTCCCAAAATCTCTTTCACATAGGGCATTTGATAAAATTTTATTCTTTTTTATTTTAGCGTTTAAGAGTTTGCAAAGATGACATATTTCAGAATTAAAACCACTGAATCAAGGTGAGAGGTCAGGTGCAGAAGGCAGAAGAAATGGCTTTCTAGATCTCCCAAGCCACACAGTGAGAGTGATAGAAAGGGTAGCAAGATTTGTGAAATGTTGTAGTTGACTTCTTGATTAAAGGGAGGCATTTTTCTATCTTCCCTGTTTTAACATGCCTAATTTTCTTGTTTTTAATTGTCTGCAAATTCCATTTAGCAGTTTGGCATTTTCTTGAAATTTTTGGAAAGAGTTTTTTGAGTTTTTTTCCTAATGATACTTCAAACCTTAATTTATCAAAGAAGCACAAACACTTTAATTTTAAAATGTATGAATATACAGTGGGCAAAATAATTGGATAACCATATGTAAAAGACTGAAACTAGAGCTACACCTTTCACCCTTTACAAAAATTGACTCAAGATGGATCAGAGACTTAAATCTGAGAAACAAAACAATAAAAATATTAGATGAAAGTTTGGGGAAAACACTTGAAGATATTTTCATGGGGAAAGGCTTTATAAAGAAAACTTCAGTGGCCATCTCAACAACAAAAATTAACGAATGAGAATTAATTAAGCTGAAAAGCTTCTGCATAAGGACAAAACAAGTAAAACAAAAAGACAACCTTCAGAATGAGAAAAGATATTTGCAGGTATCAACCTGACAAAGTGTTGATAACTAGAATCTATAGAGGACTCAAATCAATCAACATAAAAAGAGTAAACAATCCCATCTCCTCTGGCCAAGAGATGTGAACAGAACCTTCTCTGACCAAGACAGATGGATGGCTAACAAACATTTGAAAAAATGCTCATCTTCCCTGATCATCAGAGAAATGCAAATCAAAACTACCCTGAGATATCACCTAATCCCAGTGAGAATGGCCTACATCACAAAGTCTCAAAGCTGCAGATGCTGTCATGGATGTAGAAAGAAGGGAACACTTCTACACTGCTGGTGGGACTGCAAACTAATACAACCTTTTTGGAAGGAAGTATGGAGAGCCCTCAAAGAACTCAAACTAGAACTCCCATTTGATCCTGCAATCCCATTACTAGGCATAACCAGAAGAAAAATAATCATTTTACCACAAGGACATTTGGACTAGACTTTTTATCACAGTTGAATTTACAATCACCAAAAGGTAGGAACAGCCTAAACGCCCACCAACCCAAGAATGGATTATTAAGCTGTATTTCATTAGTACACCATGAAATACTATTTAGCCACTAACAAAGATGGAGATTTTGCATCTTTTATAGTAATCTGGATGGAGGTAGAACATATTCTTAGTAAAGCATCACAAGAATGGAGAAGCAAGACTTCAATGTACTCAATTCTAATATGAAGATAGTAGATGAGCCAATACAAGGTCAAGGGTAGGAGAATGAGGGATTGGGGAGGGGAGGGCAGTGGGGGGGGGTCACAGTGTATGGCATACCTCTTGGGGGCGGGACAATTACAAGAGAGATTTTGCCTAACAACCACAATCAGTATAACCTAATTCTTTGTGCCCTAAATGAATCCCAAACAATAAAAAATTAAAATGAAATAAAATAACATAACATGTATAAATATAGTATATATTGTTAGATCTGGCCAAGGGTAAACAGTTGACAGGGAAATAACTAAGGTCAGAGAGCAGGAATCCAATTGCAGGTAGGACCCAAACCATGGATGGCAACTGTTTCCTGGTGGGGCACACACAGGAAAGGAGCTCCCAGAAACCTTTAAGTGACCTAGGGGTCATGACCCTCCAATTAGAAAAGGATGGGGGAGATTTCATGAAGGATTCTGGGGCAGACACATGTATAAAGGGAAACAGTTATATGAACAACCCATTGAGTAAACTTTTGTGTTTACTCAACTTCTGTCAATCACCTGAAAGGTGGGAAATGACAACCAATCCTGCTTGGTGAGGGGCGGGATAACCCAGGGGCAGGGTGGACTGCCTCACTTTCTCTTCTGGAGCTGGTGACAGCTCCTTTCTTGGGACGTTTCCCTTTGGGTCACTTGGTTAGCATCCTTCCAACAAGTAAAGCTAAAAGAGATATGCTCAGCTCTGCAGGCCAGCTTCAACATTACCCAAGTAAAATTAAACGTGAATAGACAGTGTGACCCAAATACTGTAGGATCTAGATTGAGTTACATCTGAAGAAAAATTAAAAGGATGTTAATATGTACTACAAACTTTACTCAAAGGGAACACACAACTTTCTCAAATCTAAAACTTCTCTTCCAACCTTGGGTGGAAACAAGTGGCCTTCTGTTTTCAAGATCGTTTTTTCTTAAGCACCAAAGAAAGGAAGAAAATCTTCATCTTTCTCTGCTGCTCCCCTTTTAATAAAATAATTTATTATATAGAATTCTGTTTAAAAAACAGCACTTATATACACAAGTTTCTTTAAAGCCACAGCGTTCCTGCCTTTTCCAGAAAGTTTGGAAAATGATTTTGAGTATTTAAATTTTCTGCAAGAATGATCTATAAAGAGAAGAAATAACTATGGAAAAAAATGGCTAAAGTTGTCTAAGTAATGATTATTACAAAAATGTGGTGTTATTCAAACAAAATTATTTTTTTAATCTAAAAGAGTGGAAGTCTAAAGAAGCTTAAGTTCTGTCCTTCCGTAGGTTGGAATTGAAGAGCTAAACTTCAACATAAACTGTATTTCCATCATTAGTTCAGAAACACCAAATCAAGATAAAGTAACAAAAGCCTTGGAAAGATATTGATTCAGGCTCTACAGGTTAATTTAAAGATAAGATGGATATAAAAAAAAAAGGGCTTGAAAAATAAGATAAGCCAGGGGAAATTGTGGTTTGCCCTTTATTCGTCCCTTCTGAATTTAGAACTGTAGAATATTGAAATCTACATATATATGTATGTTCATAAAATATCAAAATAACTATCATTTATCAGTTTAAACTTTATACATGAGATATAAATTTAAACATCATTCAATTCATTCAACCCATACATAGTTGGCAAACTGTATATTCAATTTGTAGGCTCTTGACTGAATTTTCTCACATTTTAGGAAAGAAAACAACTGTTTTTGCTAACAAAGTTCCTTTCTCCAATGCTAATACCAGAGGTTTACAAAAGGAATATATGCCATCATTTTAAGTCATTTCAGATTAAATGGTACCTTCATTAAACCTCTTTTAGTCAGTATTTGAAAGAAAAATCCTCTGAAAATTAGTTTTCATAAAATACTTTTCAGGTGAATGAAGGATTTATTGGACAAATCAAAGTTCATGTGTGTCAATATTTCATTGTCTTTCTAGTTACTATAATTAAGTCAACGGAGAAAAGATAAGTAGTTTCAGGGTCCATGTTTAAAGTGCTCCCTAGTTCATTTACATAAACTGGGGGCAGATGCATGCTGACGTCTCTGATAGAGATGCAAAGGGTTCACTTATTCCTCTTTTAAAAATACGACACTAGTGGCCAGAAACAATGAGAGATTATAATAAATCCTTCAAACACATTCAATTCTAAGAAATAAAATCATCCGAACAGTGTTTTTTTTTTCTTTTTGTATAAATAGCTACAGTTCACAGATAATCACAAAAGGATGTTCAGGAACTTCATGAGAATGTGACCAATTTTCTGTGCCTTTTCATGGCATTTCATGAGATGTGGCATGAAACTTATAATAACTTCATTTTCCACTCAGGGAAAAAAAAATGAGACTGCCTCACAGTTGGAACAAGCAGTAAATCTCACAAGAACTCAGTAGCGTGGCATTTATTACCTACTGCTTCCCTTGATTTAGGGGGTCTGCTCTTCAATATGTCTTTCCTCCAAATACTTGCCCAAGTCTGTTTTTAAAACAATTTATATTGGTGGCACATTTTACAGCCTTTGGTAGTTTGTGGTATATGTTATTGTGTCAGAATGGTCCCAATCTAGTATATTTAGAGAAACTTCTGGACATCTTTGGTAAAACTCAATTATTTTAGGAGTCTGTATCTCCAAGAATGAAGAGTGATATTCCATGAGAAGAATTTTCTGTAAATTCTTGCTATATATTTCACTCATGGTTTGAAGGAAAATAGTATCTGGAGGTAAACTTGTTGAAATTTTTATTATTTATTCTTTAAACTCATTGACTATCAAAAGTGCAAAATTTCAAACACATGCAGTAAAATGTCCAATAATTTTGTATCATAGGTTTAACTTATAAATTTTTAATACAGTGCTTTTGTTTGCATTAATTCTGCTATATGTTAAACTAAAATTCAGGTTTATTCTTTGAAAATTTCTATATTCTCTTTAAGTATACAGATTTCTTTCCATATTTCTAAATATCCAGTGAAGTATTAACGTGTTTACTATCAGCCAATGTTTCATAATTATGCATAATTTATCATTAATTTCTATTGAAATTGTCCCAACAGTTCATTTGGCTTCAATAAAATTCTCCTAATATTTCAAAATTTCAAATAGATATTTTTTAGAAGATGGTAATGAACCCATGATCTCCATGATCTTATCACTAGATTTCACTTTTTGAATTATTCAGAAATATTTATAGATAAATATCAACAAATTTTTCTCTCTCATAGGTTAAATTATATGTTCTACAACAATGAGTTTCTTTGGAAGCATAAAACGTGAGTTTAGACATAGAGGTCCCAGAACTGGAGGACAGTATGTTTCTGGTATTTTAAGCCAACAGTGTGTGATGCTCTGTTCCAGCAGCCCCAGCAAACTGGTACAGTGGGGCTTATATCCCATCTACGCAGTCAAGCGAAACCAGGCAAGCCTGCCATATGCATATTTATATTTTGGGGAAAGGACATATAATATGCTCCTTTGAACAAAGATTTCTTTGGTCAAATATGCCTGGGAAATACTGCATGTGATTTCTTTATTTTTGAAGATTGTGGTGATTAATTTTGTGTGTCATTTTGACTGCCATGGGTAAACAGCTATTTGGTCAAACATTATTCTGGGTGTTTCTGAGAGAAGGCTTTTCATGAGAAGAACACTTTAATTCATACAGTAATATGAGCAGACCATTCACCCTATAATGTGGACGAGCTTCATCTGAGCAACTCCGTGTCCCTCTGCAGCAGACCCCCTGGGGTCCAGCCTGCTGGCCGCACTGCAGACTGGATGACTTGGCCTCCAGAATTGTTGTGTCAGCCAGACCTGTGTTTCTTGTTCTCTCTCTCTCTCTATCTCTCTCTCTCCTGCTATATGTAGATGAAATAACTTTTTGGAAATCACTGACTAATACAGAAGTTATTTTTGTATAACTCTGACCCATTCGATGTGGTCTAGTAAATTCACTTGTGTGACTTTGTCTAACTCACCTTTCACACAGTTTGAGTACTAATAGGTTTATTCAGTGAATTCCTATAACATCTCATTAATTCAAAGCTCATAGGAGTGTAACCAGAACCACCTTTTAAAGTAAGATCATAGAGCCATCAATATTTAGTAGTATTTTCTGTAACTCTGGGAACTCTTCAACTACTACTAAAAAGCAACAACTGCCTAAAAATGTGTCACATTACGGCTCCTCAAGTGACAGGGCTTCTGCACATCCAGTCCAATCCAGGCTATATCCATTTATTATTTCTTCCCAACATAGGAACCATGAGTATAATTTCAGCTGATTCATCTGAGAAATGAGGAATCATGACTCCTAAAGATAATCAGAACAAGAAAATAAATCTCATTTAACATAGATGATAGCTACATACGCATGCTGATTATTTTAGCAAAATAATAGGGGCGTAATCTTTGATCAAAATAAGTAATAATTTACAATATCATTGTATGAATGCAAATGGCATGAAAATCACCAGGCCTTGCAAACATTTATGATAAGCAGTACAGTGACAAATGGTTGGACTTCAGGGCTCCATGAGAACTTACTCACTTGATAAAAATGAAATTCTATAGAAGCGACAAATTGGATAGGTTCTATACACTGTCTTTCAAAGCATAAAATCCATTAGTAATAATTCCATTTTTAAGTAGCCTTGGTATTAATGTACAGCTTCTGTTAGATGATTTTCTCATTTGTTCAAGACTGATTTGTGCTACACCATCATGAACAAACTTAGTAATGTGTCATAAAAACAAACTTGCACAGTTTTATAGGATTAGCTATTATGCTTTCTTGAGACAACTTTTCTCATTTTTTTATTTATAGGGAGATAATATTGTTTTCTATAATTTACCTTTGATTATTAATTTTAATTACATGCCCTTTGCTTTGGGTAGTTTCCTAGTTTTATATATTTCTGCTTTGGAACATATCTCTTTCTACTGTCACATTAATCCTTCTGATTCAAGAGTTTAATGGGAAGTGTGGATATTCTGACTTGAGGAACAGCAACTACGAAGCAGTTTGGCATTCCAGAATCAATCGAGGAACCAACAAATCATCTCAATGGCTTCCATCCTCCAAACAGCTAAGTGTGTAAATCATGAAAAGGTAGTCAGCTTATGCACTTGGGAGAATGAAAGGCTCACAGGGTACATCAGAAGAAGGTGAAATGCCGTTCAGCTGAGAGGGGCCCTTAAAAATTAAAGTAAGAGTCTGGAAGGTCTGCGCATATTACATCATTAAGATTCAGGCTTCTGCACTGCGGCCTCTGCTTCTGATTTTGAAGTTTCCATTGTACAATGGGCTTTAATTATACAAATTCTCTTAATTATATTTCTTAAATGTCCAAATGAATATACTTATTTTCTAGATTGGTTATTTTCAGGGACTAAAATTAATTTAGTACCAGGGACCTTTCCGTGCTCACCACTGTCCCAGCGGTTAAGTTGGTGATTTTGTGAATATGCACTTTCTGTACTCCAACTCACGGTATATGAAGAATTAAATGACCACACAGAATATCCATGAGGGAAATATTCAGGGAGATGTAAACGCTCATGGTCACTGTTACCTAAAGGAAATATTCACCAGGTGACCAATCAGGTTTAAACAATTTTGTGTTGACTTCAAAATGGCAAACAATCTCCTTAAGAAATGTTTTATTAAAAAGTGCAAAAATTGGGGTGATTATTTTAAAATGTAAAACATTTTTAAAAACTTAAAACATTAATTTATATCATCCAGAATGTCCAGAAAGGACACTAAGAAAGGGGCTTCAAGAGGGATGGAAGCAAAGCCTGGCCTGGGAAGCAGGAGGTCTGGGGGAACCATGAGGACATTCGCCACTCAGCAGTTATTCCCCAAAAGGGAAAGCATGTGGCTGTGAGGTAACCAATGTCCAATAGAAAGAGACAGTAAGCAATGACCAGCAGAAAAGGGAATAACGCCTGGAGGTGCAGAGAGAGCAAGAAAGAGTTGCAGCCAGTTAGCTACAGAGAGAAAGAGGGTATGTGTGCCCCTCCCAGCCCTGGTCTCCGCCCCTCTGTCTCCTCTGCCCCGCCCAGCCCTGGTCTCCGCCCCTCTGTCTCCTCTGCCCCGCCCAGCCCTGGTCTCCGCCCCTCTGTCTCCTCTGCCCCGCCCAGCCCTGGTCTCCGCCCCTCTGTCGCCTCTGCTCCTTCACAGGAGAATTCACTTCTGTCTTTCTTTGGAAGTGCTCTAAGCCGCCTCTTTTTTTCTCAAATAGAATTTCTCTTTGTTATCCTGAAACTCGCCTCTCTGTCCACACTGCCTGCGCTGCTCCCGTTTTATTTTCACTTTCACCCTTTTTGCTTCCAACTCCCGCCTTGCCTCGGTTGAACTTTCTAGCTCAGCCAAGTAATTGAACTAGGTCAACTGGGTTTGGGGAACTGGGACCCTCTACCCCCAACAAACATGTTCCCTCACCATAAAGGAATCAAATGAAAATAGAAATATAAAAGAAAATTCTCTAAGAAGATGGGATATTTTAAATAATCCAATTAAAAATGAGCAAATGGAGAGAACAGAAATTCATTGATTGGGACATGTATGCACATGAAGGCCAGTCGGTACTATTAGCCCTTAGGGAAATGCAAATTGAAACCACAATTAGATACCCCCGAGGATGAATAAAACAAAAACACCAAATGGTAAAAATACAGAGCAAATTGCGTTACTCCCACATGATTGTGAGAGGATAAAATAGCATAACCACTCTAGGAAACTCTCAGGCAGTTTACTATAAATTTAAATCTGTGATTATAATGAAATCTGGCAGTTACTCTACTGGCGATTTACTCCGCAAAGAGAGAGAATGATGTTCACACAAAAAAACTTGTAGGTGAATGCTCTTAACAGCCAGTCCCATTCCTAATAGCCAAACTTTGGCGAGAACACGGGTGCCCGTCAGCAGGTGCGGAGTGGGACAGCTGCGGAGAACCCGGGTACCCGTCAGCAGGTGCGGAGTGAGACAGCTGCGGAGCGTGCCTGGCGCGGACAGGGTCGGCAACACCAGGACAACCTGGATGGGTCTCCAGGGGAATAATGCTAAACTTAAAAAAGGCAGTGTCAAGAGCTTGTACGTGATTCCATTTATATTTGAAGTAACAATTCTAAAAGATGGAAAACAATATGAATATGTTATTAGTTGACCATAATAACTAATTATTATGGAAAGGGGGTGTGTGTAGAAATGTGCAGTTATCCAAAGAGCAACACAGAATATGTGTCTTAATAGAAGCGCACAGTTTACTTCTCGGGGTTGATTCGTGAAAGGATACCGGCCATGAAACTGCATGGAACTAAACGTGCTCACACAGATACAAGTAAAACTGGGAAATTACGAATGAAATTGGCGAACTGAATCATCAGTACCCTGGTTGTGACAGTATACTCATTTTTTTTTTAATGTCAGGTGAAACTGGGTAATAAGTACACAAGAGCTCTGCATTTTGTATTTTTATAACTGCTCATGAATTTATAATTGAAAATGTCAGCAAAGATGTATGGTGGGATGTCAAATGTTCTAAATATTATTTTAGGTGATATGAAAGTAAAATCACAAAGATCTACATAAAATATTACTCAAATATGTCATTTATCTTCTTGCAACTTAATTAGACACTAGGGAAAAAATCACATTTTACCACAATACTAAAGTTCTGCACACCTGCCTGCCTCTGACTCCGGGTCTCCACCCAGCGTCTCATGCTCTCCTGGGCTGTCCATGGACCTCGCCTCACATTGCCCCACTCCAGGTCCGTGGGAAGCCTGATCCCTGCTAGAAATGCCTTTCCATGACTGTTTTGTCTCACTCTTCTCAAACATTTAAATTAATTTTAAACTGAGAAAAGTATCACATTATCTATATGTAAATTTAAAAAATCTGAAACACTTCTTGGGCCAACCATTCAGCTTAGGGAGACTCAAGCCATGTATACAATGAAATGTTACCTTGCCATAAAAAGGGGATAGTCCTTTCATTTTCAACAACACAGATGAATGCAGAAAACATTATATGAAGTTAAATACGCCAGATACAGGAAGATAAATACTATAGGATCTTATTCACATTTGGATTCCAAAAATGTTAAACTCATAGAACTATTTCTTTGGTAGCCTGGTGGTTACTAAAGGACAGGGTAGTTGGAGGAGGGGGGAAGGTCAGGGAGATGTTGGTGACAAGGCATAGAATTTTAGTAATATAGGAGAAATAAGGTCAAGAGATAATGTTGTACAAAATGGTGACTGCAGTTACTAACGATATGTTAACCTTGCTTTTGCTTTACTCTGCTCCCCCTTGAAGCATATCCTGTGTGAAGTCAGGAAGCCTTTAGCCTTCAGTCTGGATTCCTTTTGGGGCTCACTTTCCTATATGAGTTACATAATTATGACAATTAATGAAAATGTAAAAATAAGGATGTAATGTTATGGAAATCAAAACTTTCTGACCCATTGTGCTGGGTGGCTCAGGCCTGTAATCCCAACACTCTGGGAGTGGGTGGATCACTGAGGTCAGGATTTCGAGACCAGCCTAAGCAAGAGAAAAATCCTGAGTCTATTAAAAAAAATAGCAGGTGTGGTGTAAGTCACCTATTATCTCAGCTACTTGGGAGGCTGAGGCAGGAGGATCACTTGAGCCCAAGATTTTGAGGTGGCTGTGGGCTCTGAGGAGGCCATGGCACTGTAGCTGAGGTTGCATAGTGATACTCCGATAAATAAATAAATAAATAAATAAATACATGATAGAATTTTCTAAAGGTCAAGTTTAAAATTTGCTTGTCTTTTTTTTTTAATAAATCCTTTTAGTTACACATTTTGCTCTGGCCAAAATTTTTCTCGTAGTGATATAAAATATCCATTTTTATTTTTATTAACCCAAATATGATGTTAAACTTTATTTTAATAAAAATGCTGTAGCTGTGATACATCAGGAAACACATCACAGTTTGTTGTGCTCTACATATACTTATAGCAAAAAGCAACAAAAGTATAAATTGATAATAATAAGAAATTCCACATTAGGGGAAATTATCTTAAAATATTTTCAAATTAGAATTATTATAAACGCACTAATAATAAAGACTTATTTCAGGGTTTGTGGCTCTTTATTAAATTAGGCAAATTTTGTTTTAAGATGTGAGCCTCAAAAATGACTTTGAAGGAAGAAGTTGGCAACAAAAGATATCTTCCTTCCTTCCTTCCCTCCTTTCAACTCTCCTCCTTTCTTTTTTTCTTTTTTTTAATTATTAAATCATAGTTGTGTACATTAATACAACCATGGGGTACAATGTACTGGTTTCATATACAATCTGAAATATTTTCATAAAACTGGTTAACACTTCTTTCTTTGCCGAGTATCTCTCTCTTACTCCAGAAATGTTTTACTGCCCCCAAATATATACATGAATATATTTTGTCATATATTCATATATGACTCAAAAGTCATAAAAAGCTTTATTATTATGACTTTAAAACTAAACTGTGTGTTTTAAAATATATATCATGAGGGCTAAGAAAATAACTATCACTATAGCCTAGAGAGCTCATGGGTTCCCTGGGACAAAGTGAAACTTGATGTGTTAGTATCTGAGGTAGGAGATGCTGTTTTAAAGGAATATTTACATCTCTAAAAATGGTGAGTTGATACTAATTTTAAGTCTATTTGTTAATAAAAAATGAATTTTATAAGCAAAAACCTTAGCAAAAGATAGTTTTTAATAGTTTCTTTGGCTTAAAACAATGTTCTATAGTCAAAATCAAAAAAGATTGGATAAGCCTAGAAAGAATACAATTTTTGTTTGCTCTAAAAAAGCCTGAGAGAAAACTTCGGTGAGTTAATAGTGCTTATATTAAAATTCGAAATTTAATTGAAAATGTACCTATGTAAACATGGACTCTGTAATTTCTAAATCACAATCAAATTATGTAATATATTTATTGTTAAATTCTCATTCTTTGTTTTAGAAAATATCTATTTTGATGTATTGATAAGTATATAATTGTATAAAAAAATATCAATGTAGTAATTAGTCAAACTTTTCCCTAAGTCTGGTGAAAGTTCCTATAACCCACCTACTGGTTAGATGGCAGTTCACTTAAATCACAGACTTCATCCCTAGACTGTCTTCAGGAGCATTTGTTGTGGCCTCAGCAGATGAGCCCAGAGCCCAAACCTGCCTCCTCTTAGCACTTGTGGAAAGTAAGAGGCTGAAACATGAGGCCAGGAGAAGTGGTAAAAATCAACACACAAAGAATTATAATTCTGGCAAGTTTCCTATTGGATCACACATTTAACCAGTAAATGCATTTAAAATTATACATGTGGGAGATCAGTAGGTTCCTAGTTCTCTGTATCTCTTACTGGATAAATTATATTTGGAGAAGCATGTGTGTGAGTGTGTGTGTATATATGCATAGTCTCTCTGTAAGTGAGCCAAAAAGGCGTGTATGTGTATATAATTAAGAATAAGTAGCTATAAATAAATCAAGAATGTTAAATGAAGACATTAATTCTGACAGGTATTATGACAAAATAAATGTATATAATAAATGAAAAATAAAAGAAAGAAAACAAGACAACAATGTTCCAGATAGAAAAATAAAATAATAAAACCAGAGGTTAAAACATACTGATTCTCCATTCTGAAAGTTTTTGAAATTCTCCATTTGTGAGTTTCTTTGAAATTACCTTGTTAAGTATTTTTGATGAATCTTTTACCATCCCAAGTATTAACAATTAATGTGATGGTATTTCTCTGAGAAGATAAGCAAAACTGTTTTGCTGTATAATACTCTTTTGCTTTCACTAAAGAATAATCCCTCTGTCTTGTAAGCACCGTGAGGCTATGGTACCATCTTTGTTCTTCCTAATTCGGGTCAGCTGTTCTTGAGAATTCATAATGTCACATACACTGGCAATGTAACAGCTAGAAGCTACTAATGACAAAGATAGGCTGGCTTGGCCAATTCATTGTTTGGACAGTTTTAACAAACAAAGTAGATTTCCAGACTTTATCATAATATTGTCCACCAATCAAACAGTGGAGCTGACCTGTCCAAACCTGGAAGTGAAGGAAGAGGCCATGTGCACTGACTGGCCTCATTCATTCTGTGCTGCTCCGTGGAATTAATACATTCAATAGCGGATTTCCTGTCATGAAGCAGAGACAGCTGTCTATCTGACATACTGAATAAAAAAACTTAGTAAAAAATTACAAAACCTTATTTTCATATCATATGAAAAATTCATATCATGAAAATAAGGTTTTATAATTAAGAAATGCCATTATTTTTTGTAGAACATTATATGTTTTTCAAATTAGTCACTTTATGACATCGTGCTAAGTGTATTTATATATGAGGGCAAAGACTAAAGATCCTGACAAAATCAACTTGCCTCTATTACAATCCTGTGTTGATTTTATATGCTCAAAGCAGAAAAGAATAAAAAATGCTGAAAATCATTGGAAAATGTTGACTAATTGCTGGTATTCATTACACTGAATAATCGAAATGAAAAATTGTCCTAGAATTAGCACAGACATCATTCCTGGTAGGCATTTTTACCCCACTCATGAAAGTGGCTGCAATCAGTTCCACCTTATTCCTTCATGCTGCTAGGGGCTGTCTTTCTGTTTTTCTTTGATCTCCACAGTGTTTTGGGATCATATTTTGTCCATTTTTATGTGCAACAATGGCAAGCATCGTTTTTCAGGGAATCCGCTGAAAACAATGGATTCTAGGCAGAAACACGACTCTTCATTTGTCTGGGGCCTTTTTCCTGGCTACAGCAAACACAAGTTTCTCAGAAGTAATTGGTTTTCTAGCATGTGCAGGTCTCAATTTTCTTGTTATAAATTGAAACAATGCTCCATAGCTCTGTGAAACCTCAGATTCCTTCCTTCCTTCCTTCCTTCTTTCTCTCTTTCTTATAGAGACAAAGTTTCACTTTAAGGCCCTGGGCAGAGTACCGTGGTGTCAGTCACACAACTCACAGCAACCTCCAACTCCTGGGCTTAGGTGATTCTCTTGCCTCGGCCTCCCGAGTAGCTGGGACTACAGGCACCCACCGCAACGCCCGGCTACTTTTTTGTTGCAGTTTGACTGGGGCCGGGTTTGAACCCACGACTCTCAGAGTATGGGGCTGGCGTCTTCCTGACTGAGCCACAGGTGCCACCCTCTTTTCTGTTTTCTTAATATTTATAGTAGTTTAAAAACAATGATATTTAGAATGCTTCAATTATTCTAACTTAAAATATTGCACATCATCCGATTTTCCTTAGTTACCTCTGATTATTCTTTATGTTTTAGCAAGACACATTATTCTTATGTGTTTTAACCTGACACATTTAAGCCCATAGGAGGTGCTGCTGAGCAGGCCACCTTAGTGGTACACACGTGTCACCATCCAGGTCCCTTTAGGAAATTCTGAGCTGCCCAAAGCACCCTTTGTCTTACTAACATATGCACATAGAAATCAATAGCTAAGTTATAAATATCAACTTTCTTCATGGCTAGGCAACTATTCATGCTTCCTTCTCCTTCTCCTAAAAGTTCTAGGAGGCTCAAAATGAGTGTAGCCTGGGCCGGGATACAGAACATATGCCTTGGAGCATGGGCTTCCCACGTTTCCTGCAGGGAAAGGGACCACTTTCCCAGTAAAGGCTCGTGCCTCACGGGAACACATTCTGGAAGTGTGCTTCCCACGCTGCTCCTTCATTTAAATCAATAAACCAGAAAGAATGGAGCAAGGGTTAAAAGGGACAACTGGAAACATAGGGTGTGGTCACCTGGACACAGGTAAGAGGACAAGTAGAAACACGGGGTGTGATCACCTGGGCACAGGTAAGAGGATGAATAGAAACACGGGGTGTGATCACCTGGGCACAGGTAAGAGGATGAATAGAAACACAGGGTGTAGTCACCTGGGCACAGGTAAGAGGATGAATAGAAACACAGGGTGTGGTCACCTGGGCACAGGTAAGAGGACAAGTAGAAACACAGGGTGTGGTCACCTGGGCACAGGTAAGAGGATGAATAGAAACACGGGGTGTGATCACCTGGGCACAGGTAAGAGGATGAATAGAAACACGGGGTGTGATCACCTGGGCACAGGTAAAAGGACAAGTAG
>CAUYRH010183469.1:0-25520 GCA_963574655.1 Perodicticus potto
CATTTTTTTTTTTGAGAAAGAGCCTCAAGCTGTCACCCTGGGTAGAGTGCCGTGGCATCACAGCTCACAGCAACCTCCAATTCCTGGGCTCAAGCGAGTCTCCTGCCTCCACCTCCCAAGCAGCTGGGACTACAGGCGCCCGCCACAACGCCCGGCCATTTTTTGGTTGCAGCCATCATTGTTGTTTGGTGGGCCCTGGCTAGATTCGAACCCGCCAGCTCAGGTGTATGTGGCTGGCGCCTTAGCCGCTTGAGCCACAGGTGCTGAGCCTATTTTTATGTTTTTGAGATAGAGTCTTGCTCTCTTGCCCCAGCTAGTATAGCTCACAGCTCATCTTAGCTCACAGCAACCTCAAACTCTTGGACTCAAGCCATTCTCCCGAGTAGCTGGGACTATAGGCTCATGTTACCGTGCCTGCCTAACTTTTTTATATTTTTTTTTTGTAGAGATATGAGATCTCTCTCTTGCTCAGACTGGTCTTGAACTCCTGAGCTCAAGTGATCCTCTTGCCTTGTTCTCCCAAAGTGCTAGAATTATACTCATGAGCTGTTGTGCCCAGCCAAACACTGTCCTATGTTATAAGAGTGAAGAAAACAGATAAGATCTTGTTTCTGCCTTTTGAAGCTTATATCCTAGTGTTAGGATGGGGAACAGGAAATAAACATGTAAACAATCTAGTGGGGAGGAGCAGGCAATACAAATAAATGTGGCTCAGCACCTTAGGTCAAGTGGCTGAAGCGCCAGCCACATACACCAGAGCTGGAGGGTTCAAATCCAGCCTGGACCTGCCAAACAACCATGACAACTACAACCAAAAAGTAGCCGGGTATTGTGGTGGGCGCCTGTAGTTCCAGCTGCTTGGGAGGCTGAGGCAAGAGAATCGCTTAGGCCCAGTAGTTGGAGGTTGCTGTGAGCTGTGATGCCATGGCACTCTACCCAGGATGACAGTTTGAGGCTCTGTCTCCAAAAAAAAAATAAGTATAATAACAATGGATAGTGATAAGGACTATTATGGAAATCTTTGTCTCACTTCTATTTCCTTCACGTAAGTGGTTAATGATTTGTAGATGCACCTAAAGTACATTCAGGTTCTTGAATGGCCTTTTTTTCCTTCTTCTAACTTTACTGGTCTTTGTCCCTATAGACAATGCTGGACGAGGATGATGTGAAAGTTGCTGTGGACGTCCTGAAAGAACTGGAAGCTTTGATGCCTAGTGCAGCAGGCCAGGAAAAGCAAAGAGACACTGAGCACCGGTTTGTCCTTAGTGTCGTGTTCTTTGGAAGTTTAGGATACTGCTAATTAAATTTTGTGAACTAACCAAGCAAAATTTTGGACAAGTTTATAGAATCTGAACTGGCCATGTTCCATATGCTTGAATCTACTTTCATTGCTCCCTGCCAAGAATACTTTTGCAGCAAATGCTAAGATGTTCAGAAGATAGAAATCAGGGATGACAAAGGCTAAATATGTTTGTGGTCTGCTTCCTTATTGGCCTATAGGGATGTTAGTTATTGAAATTTTAATTCAATTCCAACCTTACTGGATACCTACTACTTGCATGGTACTGTGCTGTGCTTGGTGCTTGGGATGCAAAGATGATATTGAGCTAGTTACCTTTTGTATTTTCTTTTTCTTTTTTTAAAATTTACTTTGGTTAGTTTCCTTTTCAAACTGGTGCTTGTTGACTTGCTCGGGACAGGACAAAGAAGAAGAAGCGGAGTCGGAGCCGAGATCGAGATCGAGACAAAGACAGAGATCGAGATCGAGAGCGAAACCGAGATAGAGACCACAAGCGGAGGCACCGATCCCGCTCTCGATCACATTCCAGGACCCGGGAAAGGAATAAAGGGAAATCTAGATACAGATCCAGGAGTAGAAGTCAGAGTCCCCCCAAAGACCGGAAGGACCGAGACAAATATGGTGAGAGGAATCTAGACCGATGGCGGGATAAACACGTGGACCGGCCTCCCCCTGAAGAGCCTGCCATTGGGGACATTTACAATGGCAAGGTTACCAGCATCATGCAGTTTGGTTGCTTTGTGCAGCTGGAAGGACTAAGGTAATGTTTGGTACTTTTCACACCTGTGATAGGCAGGATTTCTTTTATCACTGGGGATTTACACATTCTTTTTTTTTTCTTAGTATAGATGGAGATTTAGTAGGACGCCTATAATCCTAGCACTCCTGGAGGTCAAGGCAAGAAGATTGCTTGAGCTCAGGAGTTTGATACCAGCCTGAGCCAGACTGAAAGCCTGTGTCTACAAAAAATAGAAAAATTAGCCACATGTTGTGGTATATGTCTGTAGTTCCCAATACTCAGAATGCTGGGGCAGGAGGATCACTTGAACCCAGGAGTTTGAGGTTGCAGTGAGCTATGATGACACCACTATACTGTAGCCTGGCTACAAGAGTGAGACTCTGTCTCAAACAAAAAACTTAAATTATCAGTAATAGATAGGATTTCTTTTATTGCTAGAGGTTTTCACATTCTAAAAAGTTACTGTGATTAATGACACTTTAATCAGCTATATATCATTCTTAGAAATTGACTTTTCTGAGCAGTTTGTCTTTCCTCTGCCTTCAGGAGATATGCCCTTTGCTGGTCCTTTAGCAGATATGCCCTTTGCTGGTCCTTCAGGAGATAGGCCCTTTGCTGGTTGTAGCAGACAGGATTTGTTCCCCTCTAAGGTCTTTTCCTTGGGAGGGTAGTAATACTATTTTATTGTTTGACCACTGTCTTGGTACTTCTCTCTTGTGTTGAAGGCCATTTTCATTTCTTTTTAGGTTTTTGTGAGGTGGGGTCTCTCATGCTGGGGTCTCTCTTTTGTGAGATGGGGTCTCATGCTGGCCCTGGGTAGAGGGCCATAACATCATAGCTCACAGCAACCTCAAACTCTTGGACTCAAGCGATCCCCTTGCCTCAGCCTCCATAGTAGCTGGGACTACAGGCACCCATCACAATATTCAGCTACTTTTTCTATTTTTAGTAGAGACGGAATCGTGTGTTTGCTTAGGCTGGTCTTGAATTCTTGACTTAAGGCAATCCACCCACCTTGGAGTCCCAGAGTGCTGGGATTACAGATGTGAGCCACCTTGCCCGGCCCATCATTTTTGTTTGTTCAGTTTTAGTAAGGGCAGAGATTGGTTGGGGAAAAGGTGTTTTTAGGCTTGTTTCAGATGTGTCTGACTCTCTCTCAGGAAGCGGTGGGAAGGCCTTGTGCATATCTCTGAGCTCCGGCGGGAAGGCCGTGTGGCCAATGTGGCTGATGTGGTGAGCAAAGGACAGAGAGTCAAAGTCAAAGTTCTGTCCTTCACTGGGACCAAGACCAGCCTGAGCATGAAGGTAGGTGACATGTTCAGCCTATTTCCACATCTGATGGCCAAGGGAATGTAGAGGGCAGCAAGTGAGTTAGCTTCCTTGCTTTTGTGACTTAGGATGTGGATCAAGAGACTGGAGAAGATTTAAACCCAAATCGACGACGAAATCTTGTTGGGGAGACCAATGAGGAGACCTCAATGCGGAATCCGGACAGACCTACTCACCTCTCCCTTGTCAGTGCCCCTGAAGTAGAGGATGACTCACTGGAACGCAAGCGCCTCACCCGTATCTCTGATCCAGAGAAGTGGGAGATCAAACAGGTTGGGGCCATTGGTCTTCATTGTTACATGGTCATTCAGCATGTAGCATGGTGGTTAGGAGTGTGGGCCCTGCAGCACAATGGGCTGGGGTGACTTCTGGCCACTTACTAGCTTTGTAATCCTTAGCCAAGTTATTCTACCTCTTTGTACCCCAGAGTCCTCTGTAAAACAGGGCCCGTGGTGGTGGTATCGGGATTGAATGAGATGATAGAGATGAAAATCTTAGGTTAGTGCAATTGTGAAGGATTACATATTAATATAATAAGAATATACCTAAGAGCTATGGAAACAGGGAAGGAGCAGGTACTTCTTCCTGGGAATGACACCTTTAAGCCTGTGGTTTTCAGCACCATGTTTTAGAACTCTTCAGGGATAGGAGTTTTATGCCCAGGAGTTCCACAAAGACCATACTGCCAAACAAGTCAGATTTACAGCAGAGACCTTTTATTGAAGAGCCAGCTGGTGGGGCGGTGCCTGTGGCTCAGTGGGTAGGATGCCGGCCCCATGTGCCAAGGGTGGTGGGTTTGAACCTGGCCCTGGCCAAACTGCAACAAAAAAGAAAAAAAAAAAGAGCCAGCTGGCAACTGCCTCAGTGTCCCAACATGGAGTTTCTAAGCACAGCCTCAAGTGTTTAAGGAGTCAGATTTTTAAGACTTGGTCTGCATCCTTGGTAGGTATGTAGGCTGTCCAGGTGCATTGGGGGGTGGGGGGTGGGGGGGGTGTCAAGTAAGCATTATACAGAAGCAGAATTTTGCGGTTAGTTAGCTATACGTCATATATCTTTGTTTTAATATTTTCCCATACATTTTAGTTCCAGCACTTTTCCTCCATACATCTTTGTCTCAGAATTCTCTCCACCTGGCATTGTTTAAAGGTCAGTCTGGTGATAGTCAGTTCATTTCCCAGACCCAGAAGTTAGTCAAGCAAGAAGTTAGTGAGTACTTTCTCATCTATCTTGGGAGTGAACCAGACTTACTCCATTTTGTTGAGGGTTTGCAGGAATTTGTCAGGAGTTAACTGGTATTTTTCTACTTTAGCCTAGACCTAACAGGAGTATGACATTTGAGGTCCTGATGCTCTGGGTCAGAGAAGGAAAAAACCTTTGGTTTTGTTTGTAAAACTTCTGAAATTAATTAACTCCTAGAAAAGAAGAGTTTTGATGCTAGTGGATTACAAATGCTGCCTTCTGTTTTTTGGCTAGATGATTGCTGCCAATGTCCTTTCCAAAGAAGAATTTCCAGACTTTGATGAAGAGACTGGCATTCTCCCTAAGGTGGATGATGAAGAAGGTAAGTAGCCACTTGGATTGAGCAGGATAATGGATCAGAAGGATAACTGGCTAGTTGAGCCAGTGGACTGGATACTCTGTAGTTTAATCCAGTGTTTCTTTTTTCTTTTTGAGATAGAGTCTCACTTTTTCATCCTGGGTAGAGTGCTGTGGTGTCATAGTTCACAGCAACCTCAAACTCTTTGGGCTTAAGCAATTCTCTTGCCTCAGCCTACCAAGTAGCTGGGACTACAGGCATCTGCCACAATGCCCGGCTATTTTTTGTTTCAGTTGTCATTGTTGTTTAGCAGGTCTGGGCTGGTTTCGAACCCACCAGCCATGGTGTATGTGGCTGGCGCTGTAACTACTGTGCTACTGGTGCTGAGCTAGCCTTATAATAAAATTTTAAGATATAAGGCCAGGCTTGGTATCTCATGCCCATAATACGAGCACTTTGGGAGGCAGAAATGGAAGGACTACTTGAGGCTAGGAGTTTAAGACCAATTTGGACAACATGGCTGAACCCCTTCTCTACAAAACATTAAAAAATTAGCCAAGCGTGGTAAGTGCATGCCTGTAGTCTCAGCTACTCAGCTACTCAAGAGGCTGAGGCAGGAGGATTGTATCCAGGAGATGGAGGCTGTAGTGAGCTATGATTGGACTCCAGCCTGGGTGACAGCAAAAATTTGTCCCTTTTGAAAAAAAATCTTTTGGGTGGTGCCTGTGGCTCAGCGAGTAGGGCGCCAGCCCCATATACTGAGGGTAGCAGGTTCAAACCTGGTCCCGGCCAAATTGCATCAAAAAGCTGGGCGTTGTAGTGGATGCCTGTAGTCCCAGCTACTCTGGAGGCTGAGGCAAGAGAATCGCCTAAGCCCAGGAGCTGGAGGTTACTGTGAGCTGTGACTCCACAGCACTCTACCGAGGGTGATAAAGTAAAGACTCTGTCTCTACAAAAAAAGAAAAAATCTTTTTTTAGGATATAAAAAAACTATCATTGTATTTTTGGGAATAAAGTGTAAATTCCTACAGTTTGATAATAATTGTTCTGAAAACTTTGGATTCATCTAGTTACTTTTGAGTTGTCCTGCAAACCACTTTTTATGTTGTAGTTGTCATTGTTGTTTTTAGCAGGCCCAGGCTGGGTTGGAACCCGCCAGCCCCGGTGCATGTGGCTGGTGCCCTAACCACTGAACTATGGGGATTGAGCCCTGGCTATTTTTAGAGACGGGATTTCACTCTTGCTCAGGCTGGTCTCAACTCATGAGCTCAAGCAATCCACCCACCTTGGCCTCTCAGAGTACTAGGATTACAGGCAAGAGCCACCACGCTTGGCCTGCCCAACTAATTTTTTTATTTAATTAATTAATTTATTTTTGTTTGTTTGTTTTTTATAGGCTCAAGATTTCAAATTCATGGTGCTTCATTTTTTTTTTTTTGAGATGGAGTCTCACTATGTCACCCCTGGTAGAAACTCTGGGGCTTATGCAATCCTTTTGCCTTAGCTTCCCAAGTAGCTGGGACTACAAGTGCCTGCCACAATGCTCAGCTGTTTTTTTTTGTTGTTGTTGCAGTTGTCATTGTTGTTCAGCTGGTCCTGGTTGGGTTTGAACCCTCCAGCCTCGGTGCATGTGGCCAGTGCTGTAACTACTGTGCTATGGGTGCTGAGCCCTAACTAATTTTTGGAAAAAATTTTGCCAGTCTTTTATGGGTTAAGAATTATTCCATAATAAATTTGGATGGCAAATGCCTTAGTACCATTTAGAATATCAGAACAGCATTTTTCCTCAGGTTCAATTTCTTTTCTTTTTTTTTTTTTTTGTAGAGACAGAGTCTCACTTTATTGCCCTCGGTAGAGTGCCGTGGCGTCACACAACTCACAGCAACCTCCAACTCCTGAGCTTAGGCAATTCTCTTGCCTCAGCCTCCCAAGTAACTGGGACTACAGGCGCCCGCCACAAAGCCCAGCTATTTTTCTGTTTTGTAGTTCTGCCGAGGCCGGGTTTGAACCTGCTACCTTCGGTATATGGGGCCGGTGCCGTACTTGATGAGCCACAGGCGCCGCTCATGTTTCAATTTCTTTTGAAAGTTACTCCTGTCAGTTCTTGGGCTGGAGCACAAATGCTCTAGAAATGACTGGGGCAGGAGTGGGATGTGGTGGAATAGTCACTTGGGTTAGAGATTTACTTGCAATGATGCATTGCTTTCCTTTTGACCTTGGAAGCTAATTTTGATAAAGATTGCTGGTGCCCATGGAAATTGTTTAGTGAAAATGGCTATTTCTCTCCTTTGTTTATGTGTAATTCTTCTTTGGGGGGAACTTTTAGATGAGGACCTGGAGATTGAACTGGTTGAGGAAGAGCCTCCATTCCTGAGAGGGCACACCAAGCAAAGCATGGACATGAGCCCCATTAAAATTGTTAAGGTAAGAAGTGCTGGGACTTTAACGTGGAAATGTCAAATGGACTTTTTTTTCTAAAGTAATAGGTCCAGTTATTAGATCTATGTAAGCAGAACTTAGGCTATAGAAAGCAGTGCTGTCTTTTAACAAGGGTCTAGATTTTTTTTTTTTTTTTTTTTTGCGACAGAGTTTTACTTTGTTACCCTCGGTAGAGTGCTGTGTGGTGTCACAGTTCAGAGCAACCTCAAACTCTTGGGCTCTGGCAATTCTCTTGCCTCAGCCTCCCAAGTAGCTGGGACTCTAGGTGCCTGCCACAATGCCCGGCTATTGTTTTTAGAGACAATGTCTTGCTCTTGCTCAGGATGGTCCAGAACTCCTGAGCTTAGGCAATCCTCCTGCCTTGGCCTCCCAGAGTGCTAGGATTACAGGCGTGAGCCACTGCCATGTAGATTAGCTTGGTTTGTTGCTTTTGCTTTTTTAATTCTTTTGTGCTCATTTATTTATTTTTTATTTTTTTTATTTTTGAGATGGAGTCTCAAGGTGTCACCCTGGGTAGAGTGCCGTAGCTTCACAGCTCACAGCATCCTCAAACTCTTGGGCTTAAGTGATCCTCTTGCCTCAGCCTCCCAAGTAGCTGGGACTACAGGCGCCCGCCACAACACCCAGTTATTTTTTATTTTTGGTTATAGTTATCATTGTTGTTTGGTGGGCCCAGGCTGGATTCGAACCTGCCAGCTCTGGTGTATGTGGCTGGTGCCTTAGCTGCTTGAGCTACAGGCACTGAGCCTTTTGTGCTCATTTAGTGTGTTTTAGGAGGAAGCAGAGATAAATAAAAGTGCTTGATATACCTACCATCATTGCCTGTGCCCTGATTCCTTAGGGCTTGAATTATTGTCTTACAGAATTCAAAGGCAATTTTGAAGGTTTTACTTGCACAGTTGGGGCTGGCTCCTTTAGAAGGCTTCAGTACTGGGTGTTGTGGAGAGTAGAGCAGTTTCTTTAGAAACCAGAAACCATAGGATACTTATACCATTTTAGGTATGGAAGGGGTATCTTCAGGTCTTCTAGTCCAGTTACCCATATAATACTTATAATCTACCCATGTAATTCTTTTTTAAAAAAATTTTGTATTGGCTTGGCGCCTATGGCTCAATGGGCTAAGGCACCAGCCACGTACACCTGAGCTGGCGGGTTCGAATCCAGCCCCGGCCCGCCAAACAGCAATGACGGCTACAACCAAAAAATGACTGGGCATTGTGGCAGGCGCCTGTAGTCCCAGCTACTTGGGAGGTGGAGGCGTGAGACTCGCTTGAGCCCAGGAATTGGAGGTTGCTTTGAGCTGTTATGCCACAGCACTCTAACCAGGGTGATGGCTTGAGGCTCTGTCTGAAAAAAAAAAAAAAAAAAAAAAAATTTTTGTATAACTAGCCGGGCATTATGGCGGGTGTCTGTAGTCCCAGCTACTGGGGAGGCTGAGGCAAAAGAATCGCCTGAGCCCAGGAGTTGGAGGTTGCTGTGAGCTGTGTGCTGCCTCAGCACTCTACCGAGGGCTATAAAGTGAGACTCTGTCTCTACAAAAAAAAAAAAAAAAAATTTATATTAATGTGAGGGTACAAATTAGGTTACAGTGGTTGTACCCATGTAATTCTTCAGCAGTGTTCTTCCCATGTGGTCGCTTCATGACTGCATGACATTGTTAGTGACAGGGAATTCCCTAACACTTAAGAAGAGACATTGCTTCCATCTTTATTTATTTATGTATCTATTAGATTCTGTTATTTTTAATTATTTTATTTCAAAATATTAAAGGGGTTTAAGTTTTTATTTCATGGATGAATCAAATAATGAAATTATAAGTCAAGGCTAATAGTGTGCCAATCACCAGAATAGTGTACATTGTACTCAATAGATATGTTTTTCTTCCATCTTTATATTTTATTTATTTATTTATTTTGAGATAGTCTCACTCTGTTGTCTGAGGCTACACTACCATTGCTTCAGCCTAGCTCACAGTAATTCCTCGGTTCAAGCTATCCTTCTGCCTCAGCCTCCCAAGTAGCTGTGACTATAGGTGCCTGCCATAATACCCAGCTAATTTTTTCTGTTTTTAGTAGAGATAAAGTCTAGTTCTTGGTCAGGCTGGTTTGTGAACTCCTGAGCTCAAAGGATCCTCCTGCCTTGGCCTCCCAGAGTGCTGGGATTATAAGCATGAGCCTCTGCGCCTAACCCCTTCCATCTTCAGATGAGTCCAAAGCTGGAGCTGAAATCTGTCTCACTGAAGTATTCACATTGGCCTTTATTTTATTTTTATTTATTTATTTTTTTGAGACAGAGTCTCACTGTTGCTCTTGGTAGAGTGCCGTGGTGTCACAGCTCACAGCAACCTCAAACTCTTGGGCTTAAGCTGGGACCACCGGTGCCTGCCACAATGCCCAGCTATTTTTTTGGTTGCAGTTGTCATTGTTGATTTTAGCTGGCCTGGGCTGGGTTTGAACCCGCCAGCCTCGGTATATGTGGTTGGCACCCTTCCCACTGAGCTATGGGCACTTCTGGTCTTAATTTTAATTTTTAGGATCATATAGAAGAATTCTTGTTTTTTTTTGAGACAGAGTCTCACTTTGTCATCCTCGGTAGAATGCTGTGGTGTCACAGCTCACAGCAACCTTAAACTCTTGGGCTTAAGTGATTCTCTTGCTTCAGCCTCCCAAGTAGCTGGGACTACAGGTGCCTGCCATAGCGCCTGGCTATTTTTTTTTTGTAGAGACAGAGTCTCAGTTTATCGCCCTTGGTAGAGTGCCGTGGCGTCACACAGTTTACAGCAACCTCCAACTCCTGGGTTTAGGCGATTCTCTTGCCTCAGCCTCCCGAGTAGCTGGGACTACAGGCGCCCTCCACAATGCCTGGCTATTTTTCTGTTTTGCAGTTTGGCCGAGGCTGGGTTTGAACCCACCACCTTCAGTATATGGGGCCGGCACCCTATTCGATGAGCCACACGCGCCGCCTGCGCTCGGCTATTTTTTGGTTGTAGTTGTCACTGTTGTTTGGCAAGCCCAGGCTGGATTTGAACCTGCCAGCTCAGGTGTACGTGGCTGGCGCCTTAGCCCGTTGAGCCACAGGCACCGAGCCTCTTATTCCTTTTCTTATGTCCCCCATGCATTTAAAGGCAGCATAATTTCTGCCTTTCTTGGGGTTCTCATCTTCAAACTAAGCATCCCAATTCTTTGAATAATTTATCATTATTGGGCGGCATCTGTGGTTCAGTGAGTAGGATGCTGGCCCCATATACCAAGGGTAGCGAGTTCAAACCCAGCCCCGGCCAAACTGCAACAAAAAATAGCCAGGTGTTGTGGCAGGTGCCTGTAGTCCCAGCTACTCAGGAGGCTGAGGCAAGATAATTGCCTAAGCCCAAGAGGTGGAGGTTGCTGTGAGCTGTGACGCCACAGTACTCTACTGAGGGTGACAGAGTGAGACTCTGTCTCTAAAAATAATAATAATAATAATTTATCATTATCCTCATTTATTTTATCTGAATATGCTATAGTTTAATCCATGTCTTTCATGTAATCTGGTACATTGATAGGAACTTTATTCCAGGCACTGTCTCATATTTTAGATTACTGTGGCATAACATATATATATATATATATATATATATATATATAAAATTTCCTGGATATTTAATGCATGTTGCTTTTAACTGTGTTGCACTAGAACCCAGATGGCTCCCTCTCTCAAGCAGCGATGATGCAGAGTGCCTTGGCCAAAGAAAGACGGGAGCTCAAGCAGGCACAGCGGGAAGCTGAGATGGATTCTATTCCCATGGGACTCAACAAACACTGGGTTGATCCTCTACCTGATGGTAAGACCTTCGGAAGAGGGTGTGGACCTTTTTAAAAAATTTGAGCCTTCTAGTTGAAAGGAGGGGTTCCACCAACACACACTGAAAATTTAAACTTGGTATTTCACTTTAGTTAGAATACATTTTTTTTAAACATGTTTAAAACCAAAAACGTTTTAATAACCTTGGTCCCTTGGTCAAATCATTAGACTGGCTGAGTTTCTCTTCTGAACCACTTAGAAGATTTTATTCTAAGGCACAATGGCTCATGCTTATAGTCCCAGCTAACTGGGGGGCTCAGGTGGGAGGACCCCTTGAGCTCAGGAGTTCAAGGCTTTAGTGAGCTATGATTGTGCCAGTGCACTCTAGCCTGGGTGACGGAGTGAGACACTCCATCTTTTAAAAGAAAAAAAATTGTTTTTTTAAGTCTAAAGATGATATACTTTTGAAATTCTCCTTTTCATATAATTCTTGGTGTATTACATATTAACTACTAGATGTAGTCATAACAAATACTAATCTGTGTTTTGCAACTGTAGATGCAAATGTGAACCAAATAAAAAAACAAACAAAAAAACCCAAATGTGAACTAAATAGACATAATCTCTGCTCTTATAAAGCTTACAGCTTAGTAGGAGATGGACATTACTCAAATAATTACCAACTAATTAATTAGATTATGGTCAATGCTCTGTGAAGAAGTACAGGTAGTATAATTGTGATGGATCACTTCCCTGGGGCAGTTGAGACCCAAGGATAACTGAGACTCAAGTCTATGAAGCGGGAGATGGATGGAGTTGGGGAGTGTGTTTCAGGCTCAGGAATAGTTTGTGCTAGGGCCATGTGGTGGGGAAAATGGACCTAAAAGGAGGCTTATGTGGCTGGAATTCAGAGAGCCATGGGCAGAGTGATGGGAAATGAGGCAGGAGAGGCAAGCCAAGCCTCTGTAGACTGAATTTGGAATCTGGACTTGATTCTGAATGCCCTGGGAAATGTTGAAAATTTCTAAGCTGGGGAATGGCATGATGAGAGTTGCATTTCCAAAAGATAATGCAGGTTGCCCTGCAGAATAAGTTGTATGGTGCAAGAGTGGACCTTTGAGTTGATTTAGGAGGTTTTTATTTAGTTTAGAGAGAGGGTGGTGGCACTAACATGGAAGTAGCAAAGAGAAGGGATGTATTGAGAAATGTGATTTGTTGACTGTAGGGGACAGGGGAAGTACGAGCGGTCAAAGATGACTTCCTGCTTTCTGGTGTGAGCACCAGGATGAGTAATGGGAACACTGAAGGAGAAATGTATTTGTGGGTAAAGATTGCGAATTTAGTTCTGGATTTGTACCTCGGATAACTGGAGAACATCTTACTTGAGGTGTCAAGTATATAGTTGAGTATAAGGGCTCAGAAGAGAGGTCTGGGCTGGAGACAGAGTTTTAGGAATTATGATAGTTTGGATATCAATTTGGCTGCATGTAACAAAGACTCAGAATATTAGATTAACAGGAGAAGGTTGGAAATATTTGTTCATTGCTTAAAAATATAATTCTCCATTTTTTCAGAATTAGCCCCATTCCCTTCCTTCCTTTTTTTTTTCTTGAGACAGAGTCTCACTCTGTTGCCTCAGGCTGGAGTGCCTTGGCAGCAGCTTAGCTCACTGCAGCCTCAAACTCCTGGTTTAAGTGATCCTCCTGCCTCAGTCTCCTGAGTAGCTGGGACTGGTATCCACAATGCCCAGCTGATTTTTCTTTTTCACTCTTACTCAGGCTGCTCTTGAACTCCTAAGCTCAAGCAGTCCTCCCACCTTGACCTCCCAAGGATTACAGTGTATGAGTACTAAGATTATAGGTATGAGCCAATGGGCCTGGCCCCCTTCCCTCCTTTTATTTATTGTTGTTTTTTTCCATCTAAATTTTCTAATATCTCTTTTTTTTTTTGGAGACAGAGTCTCACTTGTTCAGCCTTGGTAGAGCACTGTGGAGTCTTAACTTACAGCAACCTCAAACTCCTAGGCTCAAATGATCCCCTTGCCTCAGTCTCCCAAGTAGTTGGGACTACAGGCGCTGGCCACAATGCCCAGCTATTTTTTACAGACAGGGTCTTGCTCTGGCTTAGGCTGGTCTTGAACCTGTGAGCTCAGGCAGTCCACCCACCTCAGCCTCCCAAGTGCTGGGATTATAGACGTGAACAACTGCAACTGGCCTATATCTCATTTTTTTTTACAGAATATTTTTTTGTAGTTTGTTTTGCAGTTCGGGCCAGGGACAGGTTTGAACCCACCACCCTCGGTATATGGGACCGGCGCCCTACTCGCTGAGCCACAGGCACCACCCCAATTTTTTATAGAATATTAAAGTTGCTTAATATGCAATTTCTCATTTTTCTTTTCTTTCTTTCTTTTTTTTTTTTTTTTTTTTAAGATAGTCTCATTATGTTACCCTTGGTAGAGTGCTGTGGCGTCATAGCTCACAGCAACCTTAAACTCTTGGGCTTAAGCCATTCTCTTGCATCAGCCTCCCAAGTAGCTGGGACTACAGGCACCTGCTATAATGCCTTTTTTTTTTTTAGAGGCAGGATCTTCCTATAGCTCAGGCTGGTCTTGAACTAGTGAGCTCAGGCAGTTCACCCATCTCGGCTTCCCAGAGTGCTGGGATTACAGGTGTGAGCCACTGCGCCCACCCATATTTTTCATTTTAGAAGTCATTTATTGTAAAGGTAATTCTTTTGTCTGATGACAATTAGCAGCCATAGTGATTACTCTGGACCTCCCAAAATTGAATATATCCTTCCCTCCTTTTAGTGAAAGGTTCCTCATGACCCTCCTTGGCCTCTGCCAAAGCTCACTTATTTGGTTACTAAGTATTGGTATAGTTTTGTAGCTGCCTTTTATCATCAGATTTGTAAAATATTTGCATGTTCCAGGGAGCCACTAACATTCTGTTTATTGTTTTGCTTCTCTCTCAAGTCATATTTCCAGGGTTAACCTTGAAAATGTTAAGCTAAGTGAAAGAAGCCAGACGTAAAAAATGACATGTTGTATGAAATATCCAAAATAGGTAAACCCATAGAGATGGAAAGTAGGTTAGTGGTTGCCAGGGGAAGGGAAAAGAGACGAATTGGGAGTGGTTGCTAATGCACATGAGGTTTCTTTTGGGGATGATGAAAATGTTCTAAAATTACATAGTGGTGATGGTTGCACAACTTTGTGAATATACAATAAACCACTGAGTTGGACAGTTGAAAAGGATGACTTGGTATGCAAATTGCATTTCAATATAGCAGTTATTTTGAAAAAGAGAAAGAATTGCAGAGTCAAACAATCAGAATCACATCTTCATTTCTCTCAACTAACCTTTGTTGTTGTTGTTGTTGTTGTTTGTTTGTTTTTTGGCAGTTTGGCCAGGACCGGGTTTGACCCCGCCACCCTCGGTATATGGGGCCGGCGCCCTACCCACTGAGCCACAGGCGCCACCCTGGTTTTTTTTTTTTTTTTTTGATACAGAGTTTCACTCTGTCCTGGGTAGAGTGCTATAGTGTCATAGCTCACAGCAACCTTAAACTCTTGGGCTTAAGTGATCCTCTTGCCTCAGTCTCCTGAGTAGCTGGGAATATAGGCACCTTGCCACAACGCTTGTCTATTTTTTTAGAAGACAGGGTCTCCCTGTTGCTCAGGCTGGTATGGAACTCCAGAGCTCAAGAAATCCACATACCTTGGCCTCCCAGAGTAACTAAACTTTTTCTATCAGGAAACATCCCAAGTATATAGCACCACTTATTATGGTCTCTTTCCCTATTCCGCCCCCTGCTGCTCCTTCTCTTAATTTGTTTCTCTGAGTCCACTTGATCAAGGATCAGACTGAATTGAAATACTGCCTATGTGGTGACCACCTGCCATTTTGTTTTTTCCCTGGTCCATCATGAGGTAGTTTGAGGACAATATTAAGTTGCCTGATTTTCTTTCTAGCGGAAGGCAGGCAGATTGCTGCCAATATGAGGGGTATTGGGATGATGCCTAATGACATTCCTGAGTGGAAGAAGCATGCCTTTGGGGGCAACAAAGCTTCTTATGGGAAGAAGACCCAGATGTCAATCATTGAGCAGAGGGAGAGCCTGCCCATCTACAAGCTGAAGGAGCAGCTGGTCCAGGTAAGTAGCCCTTTTAGGATGTACTTGGAGGGGGGGCGGGCAGTAAGCATGTTTGTCCTTTTTTTTTGGAGACAGAGTCTCACTTTGTTGCCCTGGGTAGAGTGCCTTGGTGTTACAGCTCACAGCAACCTCCAGCTCTTGGGTTTAGGCGATTCTCTTGCCTAAGCCTCCTGAGTAGCTGGGACTATAGGCACCTGCCACATCGCCCGGCTATTTTTTTGTTGTTGTTGTTACAGTTTGGCAGGAGCTGGGTTTGAACCTGCCACCCTTGGTATGTGGGGGCCGGTGCCACTGAGCCATAGGCGCTGCCCAGTAAGCGTGTTTTGTAAAAAAGAGAAACATACTCTGAAGAGGGACATTTAAAAATTGTAACTAGTGGGATAGGTATGTGCCTATTTGAAGTGGTTCTTCCAAAAAGATAAGAAAAATATAAAAATTTTCCAAGGACTTTAAAAATACATATGTGTGTGTATAGTATACATTAGTCTACACATTTTTTCCCCCTGAGGAACCTAGAGCAGTTCCAGGTGGACAGAGTATTGTAGTTCATGAGCTAACAGTGCTGATCAATAATAAAAAATAGGGCTACTCTACCAGTGAACCCATGTAGGCAAGTACATTGCTTCAGGTACTTATTTCCATATTCTGGAAACTTTCCTTGAGGTGACCAAGTTCTCTAGTTGCCAGTGAACCCTTTCAATGATAACATATGTATACAAGCCAGTACAAATATATATGTGCATGCATACCTATTTTGTTTTATTTATTTTTTAAATTTTTTAAATTTTATTTTTTGTTTTGAGACAGAATCTCACTATGTTGTCCTCCATAGAGTGCTATGGCATCACAGCCTCACAGCAACCTCAAACTCTTGGGCTTAAGTGATTCTCTTGCCTCAGCCTCATAAGTAGCTGGGACTACAGGCACCCACCACACCGCCTGGCTATTTTTTGGTTGTAGTTGTCATTGTTGTTTGTCAGGCCTGGGCTAGGTTCGAACCTGCCAGCCTGAGTGTATATGGCTGGCACTCAAGCCGATGAGCTACAGGTGCCAAGCCTATTTTTTATTTTTTTAAATAAGAGATAGGATCTCACTCTTGCTTGGGCTGGTCTTGAATTCTGAGCTCAAGGGATCCTCCTGCCTCGGCCTCCCAGAGTGCTAGGATTACAAGTGTGAACCATTGTGCCTAGCCAGCACACATGTTTTATATGTGTACCATATGACTTTATGTGTTTAGAAATATGGTAGCATATTACATAACTGTTCTGCATCTTTTCCACTTGGTACACATCTATCTCAGACATTGTTCTTTTTTCCCCCCTCCCTCTCTTTTTTTTTTTTTAGAGACAGAGTCTCACTTTATCACCCTGGGTAGAGTGCCATGACATCACAGCTCACAGCAACCTCCAACTCCTGGGCTTATGCAATTCTCTTGCCTCAGCCTTCTAAATAACTAAACAATGCCTGCCACAACGCCCAGCTATTTTTTTGTTGCAGTTTAGCCCGGGCCAGGTTTGAACCTGCCACCCTTGGTATATGTGGCTGGCACCCTACCCACTGAACTACAGACCCCACCCCTCTCTCTTTTTTTTGAGACAGGATCTTGCTTGATTTGTTGCCTGGGCTGGAGTGCAGTGGTGTAATCATAGCTCACAGAAACCTCAAACTCTTGGGCTCAAATGATTCTCTTGCCTCAGTCTCCTGAGTAGCTGGGGTCTTGATCTTGGCTCAGACTTGTCTCAAACTCCTGGGCTCAAGCAGTCCTGCCTGTATCTCCCAAAGTGCTAGGATTATAGGTGTGAGCCCCAGTCTCATTACTTTAATTTTTAAAATTTTTAAAATTTATTTTTTATTTTTTGAGACAAGCTCTCACTTTGTCGCCCTCTGTAGAATGCCATGGCATTACAGCTCACAGCAACCTCAAAACTCATGGACTCAAGTGATTCTCTTGCCTCAACCTCCTGAGTAGCTGGGACTACATGTGCTCACTACAATGCCCAGCTATTTTTTTTCTTTTTTGAGACAGAGTCTCAAACTGTTGCCCTTGGTAGAGTGCCATGGTGTCACAGCTCACAGCAACCTCAAACTCTTAGGCTCAAGCAATTCTCTTGCCTCAGCCTCCCAAGTAGCTGGGACTATAGGTACCTACCACAATGCGTGGCTGTTTTTTGCTGCAGTTGTTGTTGTTTTAGCTGGCTTGGGCTGGGTTCGAACACGCCAACCTCTGTGTGTGTGGCCAATGCCCTACCTGCTGAGCCATAGGCACTGCCTGCCTGGCTATTTTTAGAGATGGGGTCTCATTCTTGCTCAGGTTGGTCTTGAACTCCTGTGCTCAAGCCATCCACCCTCTTTAGCCTCCCAGAGTGCTAGGATTACAAGTGTGAGCCGCCACTCCCAGCCTACCTGTTATTTTATTTTATTTTGTTTTTTGAGATAGAGTCTCACTGTGTCACCCTCAGTAGAGTGCCATGGTGTGCCAGCTCACAGCAACCGCAAACTCTTGGGCTCAAGCAATTCTTTTGCCTCAGCCTCCCTTGTAGCTGGAACTATAAGCACCTGCCACAATGCCCAGCTATTTTTTCATTTCTTGGTTAAGCAGGCTCCAGCTGGGTTCGAACTCACCTGCCTCGGTGCATGTGGCTGGCACCCTAACCGCTGAGGTAGGGGGGCCAAACCTTTTTATTTTTATTTTTGAGACAGAATCTCACTTTGTCATCCTCTGTTGAGTGCTATGGCATCATAACTCACAGCAACTTCAAACTCCTGGGCTCAAGTGATTCTCCTGCCTCAGTCTTCCTAGTAGCTGGGATCATAGGCATGACCCACCGTGACTGGCCCTTCATTACCTTTTTTTTAAAATGCCATTTTAGTGCTTTGTTTTGTGGATGGACTGTAATTTGTTTAACTAGCCCTATATGAACAGACTTGTAGGTTGGGTGGCGCCTATGGCTCAGTGGGTAGGGCGCTGGCCCCATATACCGAGGGTGGCAGGTTCAAACCCAGCCCCGGCCAAACCTCAACAAAAAAAATAGCCGGGCGTTGTGGTTGGTGCCTATGGTCCCAGCTATTCGGGAGGCTGAGCCAAGAGAATCGCCTAAGCCCAGGAGTTGGAGGTTGCTGTGAGCTGTGTGACGCCACGGCACTCCACTGAGGGCGAGAAAGTGAGACGCTGCCTTTACAAAAAAAAAAATAGACTTGTAGGTCGATTGCAGTCCTTTGCTGTTATAAACAGCGTAGAAATAAGAAATAGAATAACTTTTGGGGGAAAAGTCCTGGAGATTTGTGAATTGCAGTAGGAAGGAACACTTCTTATGGATCCTTTTAATTTACTGTTGAATTCTTTAGTCAGGTGTTTGTGTCCCCTTTTTCTTATTTAGTTTAGAATGTAAACATTAATTATTTTATTTTGGAGTAATGTGTGACAAATTAATGACCCTATTTATATTCTGTTGTTTTCAGGCTGTCCATGACAATCAGATCCTGATTGTTATTGGAGAGACAGGATCTGGCAAGACAACGCAGATTACCCAATACCTAGCAGAGGCTGGCTACACTTCCAGGGGCAAGATTGGGTGTACCCAGCCCAGAAGAGTGGCAGCCATGTCGGTGGCCAAAAGAGTATCAGAGGAGTTTGGTTGTTGCTTAGGTCAAGAGGTAAGTAGATAGTGAAGCTGAAAATGCCAGAATAAAAGTATAAAGGCCCACATCTCCTTATTTATAAAATGGAAATACATGTACTACTACTTCTTTTTAGGTTTCTCCTGAGAGAGGGTTCTCATTGTTATGATTGATCTGTTCAGTCATGTCTACCTTACTATGAGGAAATCGTTGTATATCTTGCTCAAATTCAGGTTTTTCTTTTTGTTGTTGTTTTTGTTTGAGACAGAGTCTTACTCTGTTGCCCAGGCTAGAGTACTCAGGCGTCAGCCTAGCTCGCAGTATACTCAGACTTCCTTGTTATAAGAGGATCTTCCTGCCTCAGCCTTCCATATAGCTGAGACTGCAGGCCTCTCCACCACAATGCCTGGCTAATTTTTCTATTTTTAGTAGAGATAAGGTCTTGCTCTTACTCAGGCTGCCTGGTTGGTCTCAAACTTTTAAGCTCAAAGGATCTTCCTGCCTCCCCACCCCAGTTATTTTTTTTGGGGGGGGTGGGGGTTGTTCTTGGTTGGTATTTTTTTTTTTTTTTTTTGAGGCAGAATCTTTTTTTTTTTTTTTTTGAGACGGAGCCTCAAGCTGTCACCCTGGATGGAGTACTGTGGCATCACAGCTCACAGCAACCTCCAATTCCTGGGCTCAAGCAAGTCTCCTGCCTCTGCCTCCCAAGTAGCTGGGACTATAGGTGCTCATCACAACGCCCGGCCATTTTTTGGTTGCAGCCATCATTGTTTGGCTGCCTGGGCTGGATTCAAACCCGCCAGTTCAGGTTTATGTGGCTGGCGCCTTAGCCCGTTGAGCCACAGGCGCTGAGCCTTGAGGCAGAATCTTGCTGTCAGAGTGGTTCGGTGGGTTCATCAAACTCCTAGGCTCAATCCATTCTCCTGCCTCAGCCTTCCAAGTATCTGGCACTACAGACCAGTACCACCACCCCCAGTTAATTTTTTAATGTTTTGTAGTGATATAAAAAGGGGTTTTAGTGTTTTGTTATGTTGCTCAGGTTAGTCTTACACTCCTGGTTTCAGGCAGTCCTTTCACCTTTGCCTCCCAAAATGCTTGGGTTATAGACGTTAGCCATCATGCCCAGGAAAATTCTTATCGTTAAGATTATGAGTAACAGTCTGGGCCAAAACCTTGCCTCTTGATTATGAAAAGCAGATGTTTGTGTCTTAGGTTTTCCACTTTGCTCTGCTTTAGGTGGGCTACACCATTCGATTTGAAGATTGCACTAGCCCTGAAACGGTCATCAAGTACATGACAGATGGGATGTTGCTCAGAGAGTGCCTGATTGACCCTGACCTTACTCAGTATGCCATCATCATGTTAGACGAGGCGCATGAGAGGACAATTCACACTGATGTGCTTTTTGGATTATTGAAAAAGGTAAACTAGGCACTCTTCAGTGACCCTTTTGGCGGTTGGAAACTGAATTCTGGGAATTGGATTTGAGTACCTATACCTTTTCAGGTAGTTCTTTTTAATAAGCCACATTGCATTTCTCTTCAGACAGTTCAGAAACGGCAGGACATGAAGCTGATTGTCACCTCAGCCACCTTGGATGCGGTGAAGTTTTCTCAGTACTTCTATGAAGCTCCCATCTTCACTATCCCAGGTCGAACATATCCAGTGGAAATACTGTACACAAAGGAACCCGAGACAGATTATCTGGATGCCAGCCTGATCACTGTCATGCAGATCCATTTAACAGAGCCACCGGGTAAGGAGAAGAGCCTCTTTTAGGTCAGAGGTCCTAATATAAGTATCTTTTTTGCTAATCATTTTTAAAATGTCTTTTAAATATTGCCCTTTCTCTCTAAGTCTAAGGCTTGCATATTTGAAATGGTAGTGATGAAACTATGAATAACAGTGTGCAGGATTTATTTATTTTTATTTTTTCTTTTCAAGACAGAGTCTCACTTTGTTGCCCTCCTTAGAGTGCTATAATGTCATAGCTCACAGCAGCCTCAAATTCTTGGGCTTAAGTGATTCTCTTGCCTCAGCCTCCCAAGTAGCTGGGACTAGAGGCGTCAGCCACAGCTCCTGGTTGTTTTTCAGAGATGAGGTTTTGCTCTGGCTTAGGGTGGTCTGGAACTCCTGAGCTCCGGCAGTCTACCCACCTTGGCCTCTCAGAGTGCTAGGATCACAGACATGAGCCACTGCATCTGGTCAGTGTACAGGATTTAAATGCAGCTGTTAGGGTCGGCGCCTGTGGCTCAACGGACTAGGGCGCCAGCCACGTACACCTGAGCTGGTGGGTTTGAATCCAACCTGGGCCCGCCAAACAACAATGACGGTTGCAACAAAAAAATGGCCAGGTGTTGTGGTGGGCGCCTGTAGTCCCAGCTACTTGGGAGGTGGAGGCAAGAGACTCGCTTGAGCCCAGGAGTCGGAAGTTGCTGTGAGCTGTGATGCCACAGCACTCTATCCAGGGTGACAGCTTGAGGCTCTTGTCTCAAAAAAATAAATAAATAAATAAATAAATGCAGCTGTTAAGGCTAGGTGCTTGTAGCTCAGCGGCTAGGGCGCCAGCCACATGAACGGAGGCTGGAGGGTTCAAACCCAGCCCAGGCCTGCCAAACAACAATGACAACTACAACAACAAAAAAAGTAACTGGACATTGTGGTGGGTGCCTGTAGTCCCAGCTACTTGGGAGGCTGAGGCAAGAGAATCACTTAAGCCCATGAGTTTGAAGTTCCTGTGAGCTGTGATGCTACAGCACTCTATGGAGGGCAACATAATGAGAGACTATCTAAAAATAAATAAATAAATAAGTAAAATAAATGCAGCTGTTCAACGTGGATAGATGATAACTTCTATATAATGTTATGTAAACTGTTGTTTACTTGGAGGTCAGACTACAAATGTGTATTGTCTCTTATTTAGAGTTCTGTTGATGTCTCTATAGCCTTTTTATAGAACACACTCAGAAAGTGAATTAATGCTCTGTTCTCCTTATAGGTGACATTTTGGTCTTCTTGACTGGTCAGGAAGAGATTGATACAGCTTGTGAGATCCTATATGAAAGAATGAAATCCCTGGGACCTGATGTTCCCGAGTTAATTATTCTCCCAGTGTACTCTGCTCTTCCCAGTGAGATGCAGACCCGAATCTTTGACCCAGCGCCACCAGGCAGCAGAAAGGTAACACTAGGCAGAAATGAAGCTCTTGGGTGCCCTGAAACCATGTGGTATGTGTAGCCTGCCTCAGTGGGCATTGCTTAAGATGTATGCAGGTCTTGTTAGTTATGTTCAGAGGCTGGTCCAACCTTTTTGTTTAGGGATAAGGGTCTTGAATGCGACCTCTGCTCTTCTTCCTCTCCTGCTTCCTTTGACAAATGTTTTGAACATCTACCAGGGTTTGGTCTTGACACCAGAGCTGCAATATGAGGATTCGCTTCTATCTGCTGTGGGCTATCCGCCAGGTGACAGACTTTCAGCATATGGTTTGAAAGTGCCACTGCTGCTCTAGATACCCAGGGTAGGCGCTCCCAACCCAGTCTAGTCAGAGGAAGTAAGGGTCTAAACTAGTCCAGAATAACTCACAAAAGGCAGGGGGATGTGCATTCTAATCAGACAGAACCACCTGTGATGGCCTGAAGGCGAGTGAGCAGGAAGCAGTATAGTTCCAGTAGCTGGACCTGAGGGTCCAGCTGAGTGTATGTGACTTTGTGTATGAAACAACAGAAAAGGAGACGGATAGTTTTTTTAAAAAATAATAGCTTTATTGAAATATAATTTCAAGCTAGGCAGCAACACCAGTGCCTAGTCCACCCTTCAAAGCACTTTTTCTAGGATGAGTTCAATAACTTAATTGTCAGACTTTATGTGACAAGGACTCTAATGACCACTCCAGAAAAAGAGTTACAAAATTGCTTTGAAGGGTGGACTAGGCGCTAGCATCGGTGCATAGCTTCCCAAAGGGAGTACTTCAAAAGTATGACCATAGTGGCTTGGCACCTGTAGCTCAAGCAGCTAAGGCACCAGCCACATACAACAGAGCTGGTGGGTTTGAATCCAGCCTGGGCCTGCTAAACAGCAATGACAACTACAACCAAAAAATAGCCAGGTGTGGTGGTGGGCGCCTGTAGTCCCAGCTACTTGGGAGGCTGAGGCAAGAGAATCACTTAAGCCCAGGAGTTGGAAGTTGCTGTGAGCTGTGATGCCATGGTACTCTACCCAAGGTGACAGTTTGAGGCTCTGTCTCAAAAAAAAAAAAAAAACCAAAAAAGGTATGACCATAGTGATATTCAGTAATGAGATATGTAGCACTTTTTCTAGGATGAGTTCAAAAATTTAATTATCTGTTCTTGTATTTCAATACTTTATTTCTTTTTATTGCCAAATACTATCTGATTGTATGGATTACTACATTTAGTTTTATTCATCAGTTGATAGACATGTGGGTTATTTCCACTTTGGGGCTAGCATGAGTAATGCTGCTGTGAACATTTGTTTATAAGTTTTTGTTTGGACATATAAATGGACGGGATATGGTGGGTGCCAGGTGGTAGAGAGAAGAGTGAGAGAAAAGTCAGGCATGACTCTCAGGTTTCTGGCTTGGGCAGCTTGATAAAAGACAGTGCTGAGAAGGGAAATATGGGAGGAGGAATAGATTTGGGGGAAAAGGTGGTAAATTCCTCCTCTGTTCCATTCCTAGTAGTTGGACTTCTTTCTAAGCAGGGTTTCTGTAGCTCTGTGGCAAGTAGAAGCCTTTGAGGGCCAGTAAGATGTTAGCATGGCGAGAGCTATTCTAGAGCCTCCTAGCAGTGATTTTTCCAAGCAATTGTGTTTTATTAGCTGAACCTCTGGGTAGAAGAATAGCACCAACCTGAGACTAATAATCTTCCGGATCACATAGACTGCTGCACACACATACACCATGAAATCCCTATGTCACCTCGTGGTTTATTTTATGATTAGGGAAAAAACAATCTCCCTCTTGTTCCACATATACATTTCCACAAAACATGAACAGCCCCCAATTTGTAGACCAGATGTCTCAGTAGGGGAAGGAAATATTTTGCACTGGCACGTGTGATACCAGGAAATCCCTGCTTTCTCAAGGTGCTAGAAAATTAAAATTGTAGTAATCAACATTGGATCTAGAAAGTGAGGTGTGTAACTGTTTGCACCAAATGTAATTGGCTTTGATTGGCCTTAGCTTTTTCCTATTCCACGTCTCCTCTCAGGTGCCACCCTGTCTCCAACATAACTGTTAAGATGAAGGTACCCCTTCTGCCCATTGGCAACTGAGCTGGGATTAATTATCATTTTAACCCTCTAGAGAGGGATATAGCCATGCACTCCTTTGGGAAGATGTTTGAATTCAGAAGACTTGTTTTATACCTCAGAGCTGAGTCTGGGCAGCTCACTCTAGCTGTGCTCCTCTCAACTGCAGGTTGTGATTGCCACCAACATTGCAGAGACATCACTGACGATAGATGGCATCTACTATGTTGTGGACCCTGGATTTGTGAAGCAGAAAGTTTACAATTCAAAGACAGGGATTGACCAGCTCGTGGTGACACCTATTTCTCAGGTATGGTGGCTTTTATCGATAACTTTCCTGAAAATCCTGAAAAAATTCTGAAAATTTTTATGATTCTAAAAATTGATATTTTGAACTTTATTGTTTTATTGTTTTAGAGATGAACTTTTAAGATACTGTGTACTTTAGTGGGATAAGGAAAAAATTTATGTTTTTTCTTTTTGAGACAGAGTCTTATTATGCTACTCTCAGTAGAGTGCAATGGCATCACAGCTCACAGCAACCTCAAACTCTTGGGCCTAAGTGATTCTCTTTTCTCAGCCTCCTAAGTAGCTGGGACTACAGGCACCTGCAACAACGCTCAGCTATTTTTTTGTTGCAGTTATCATTGGTGTTTTAGCTGTCCTAGTCCAGGTTCGAACCCACCTGCCTCGGTGTATGTGGCTGGCGCCCTACCTACTGAGCTACAAGTGCCACCTTTTTTTTTTTTTGAGATGGAGTCTTACTGTGTCGCCCTCGGTAGAGTGCCGTGGAGTCACAACTCACGGCAATCTCAAACTCTTGGGCTTAAGCAATTCTCTTGCACAGGCTCCCGCCACAATACCCAGCCATTTTTTTGGTTGTAGTTGGCAGGCCCAGGCTGGATTTGAACCCGCCAGCTCCTGTGTATGTGGCTGGCACCCTAGCTGTTTGAGCTACAGGCGCCGAGCCATTTGTTTTTTATCTTTAGTATTTCAACATTAAAATGCCCCATAAAACTTGAACTTAAAGAAAATATTTGAATTCTGGTACCCTATATTATCCAACTTGGGTGGAAAGAATGTATTTTCTAAAGTACTGTACTTAGCTACAGATACCGGAGATAGTAATAAATGAGATGATTATATGTTTCTTTGGTAATTATGGAATAATTTCCTGCCTAAATTATATTTAAAAATGAATGACCTGATCACTTTTTTTTTTTTTTTTTTTGTAGAGACAGAGTCTCACTCTCTCGCCCTCCGTAGAGTGCTGTGGAGTCACAGCTCACAGCAACCTCCACCTCTTAGGCTTGAGCGATTCTCTTGCCTCAGCCTCCCAGGTAGCTGGGATT
>CAUYRH010183473.1:0-12772 GCA_963574655.1 Perodicticus potto
AATAGCATTGAGTACATTGGATACTTTTTCTTCCATTCTTGAGATACTTTACTAAAAAGAGTACGTTACAGCTCCATACAGGTAAACATAAAAGATGTAAAATCTCCATCTTTTATGGCTGCATAATATTCCATGGTATACATATACCACAATTTGTTAATCCATTCATGGGTCGATGGGCACTTGGGCTGCTTCTATGAATTTTTTCTATTTTTAATACCTTTATTGGCCTATAAAGGACATACAACAAACAACATATAATTAAAGTGTATAAATTGATACATGTTGACATTTGTATGTACCAGAAAACCATCACCATAATCAAGATAATGAATTTATCCATCACTCCACTCCTTCTCTACCACCTCTCTGACTCTGATGCCTTTGCTTTCATCCCTAGGAAAGCATTTAAATCCCTTTGAGAGGGTCTACACCATCCTACCTTTTTAACTAACATATCTATCTAAGACTGGAGTTTCCTTCTATACTTCATTTAAAACAACCTATTACAAGTCAAACCCAGAAGTGGGCATGAGAATCCAGCTGTCCTCCATTAAGCCAGACGTTAATGACATTTGCAAAAATATAAAACAGTGCTGCTCTTACCTACGTTGTTGGTTGTTTTGGAAAATATGATATCGTAGTTATTTTACCTAAAGGATGTTATTTATGTTACCATGTAATTATATTACTTATATGAACATGCAATTGGTTTATTATTATTAATTTCAATTGCACTGATACCTGAATGTTTTTAAAAATTTGCTTTTCATCCATAACTCAGCCAATATTGACAGATATAGCCACTATAAATACTCTTTGGAATGTTTGCCTTTTTCTTTTTCAAGAAATCGTCCTTTTTTTGTCCTGGTACATCTCAATTATTTTTAAGATCCTGAGATTAAAAAGTTTCAGGATTGTTGATATACAGGCCTTTGATGACATGGTAACGTTTGGGGGAATTTCTCTCCCTAAATAGTAGGGACCCACTGAAGATCTTTTCAGCAGAGGAGTGACAGGATCTGGCTTGATCTTAGCAGGAGGCTTTTGGCAGCATAAGGATGAAGGAAGACTGGGCAGGGAGACCGGGAAGGAGACCATTGCAGAAGTGCAGGCAAGGGAGATGAGCGCCTGACCTCAGGGTGTGGCAGTGGGGACTGGAGAGAAGCCATCTGGCTTGAGGGTAATCAGGACAGGTGGTACAGTGTCAGGCTTTTGTTTCCCACAGGATGTGGATGTGAAGTGGATCCCCTAAAAGGGGGGTTCGTGGGCAGGGGTTATGATGGAAGCAGCTTCTTGCCTCCAGGTTTTCTGGCTGGGCTATGGCAGAATGCCATCAGGGGTAGTGAAGAGCTGGCAAGGGCAGGACCGGATTGCAAGTCAGAGTCCCTTCCATGAACGCCAGGGGCGGTTCAGGCTTCTCCACTCAACGGGCAGCTGGTGCATAGAGTGAGACTGTGGTGAGGGCTGCAGCTCAGTGATTGGCCCCTCCCAGGCTGGCAGAAAAGGCAGGCAGGAAGGGAGCACTCCCCTCTGCCAAGACCACCTTTCCTTGATTTCGGTGTGGGTAGGTTTCGGCTATTGTGTTGGCCGTCTGCAGATTTGAAAATAAACTGTTGGCAGACATCAGGAAGGGACTGAGAGAAACACTTGGGGTGCAGGTGCATATCAGGAAAGCAAGAGGGAGGCAGTCCTTGGAACTTGAGACCACATTAGAAGGCAATTCAGAGAACTAGAAAGCTTGATTTATATGATCAGCTAGTATCAAAGGTCAGTGAGTGTTGAAGTCCTTTGAGATTAGATTTTGATGCAGTCTCAGTTTAAGCTGAAGAGCCTTGTGTTGGAACGCACCTTGGAGGGAAGCAGACTCTAGCACTCAGAAGAGCATCTCCATATATAGATTAGTTTGCCTTCAAGTATAGAGAAAATTTGGGGACAAGCAGGTCAAGGGTCCAAGCGGGTGAAGAGGGGTCACCTTCCTTAACTGAGCAGTCAGGCCTTCCACAAAGAACCGCTCTTGCAGCAAAGTCCACAGCCTGAGGATGCCAGCAACACTCAATTCCTTTTGAATTGTAATTTGAATGCTAGTAATCCCAAATTAATGTCCCCTTAGATGGAACTAGGATGTGCCATTATGTATTTGTTAACATTTACCACTTAGGCACGTGTTGTAACTGCTTTGTGATGCTGATCCATTTTCACAAAGCATGGAACATCTGAAAATGACCCTGGGAACCCTATTGGTGATTGCAGAAGCACTGGGGCTTTTCTCAGCTAGTAGGACTATTAACACTGGTTTGAGTAATATGAAATCCGAAATACAGATCATCAAATACATTCCCAAATATAATCGAACTTAGAGACCTCTGGATCCCCTTTCAAACTCTTTATGGCACGATTTGCAAAGGAAGGATGTTTCCCATTGCCTTCTTAGTCTCATGGGTTCCTTGCATTGTTTATCCTGCCTATCAAACTTAGAGAAAATGTTGTGTTTGCATTGCTAAGCCCTATCTATGACAGTGTATTATTACAGCATTTTGATTTTGAATGGCCTTAGATGATTCTCGAAATGCCCAGTCTTCCTTTCATTGAAACATCTATCAGGACTTCTTACCAATATTTCTTTGGCTTTCAGCTCATGTTATATATGGATGATTACGACCACCACCGCAATGAAAATAGGTAACACTTGATGAGTGCTTATTCTGTAGTTTTTACTTGTCAGTGCATTTAATCCTCACAATAGTCTCTGAGAGCGGCATTATTTTTCCTCCATTATACAGATGAGGAAGAAACCAAGGCTTGGAGACATAACATCACTTGCCCTTGATCCATTCTTTGAGAGAGACCAGACCAGGAGTTGCCCTTAGGCAGGCTGGTACCCAAGTGCTCTTTATTAACATTATATTATACTTAAAAGCCAAAACCCGTTTCTTCCCTCAGACTATTAAGAATTAAAGAGATGTACAATTTAGTGGTCAGTTTTTAAAAATTGTTATTTATTTATTTTACTGTGGGTTAATATGAGGCTACACATGATTGTATTACATTATTTGAATTTGTATGATAAAATCCAAAGTCTGAGTTATAGTTGAGTCTTTCACCCAGGAAGTGTGCCATATACTCCTACGTTGTACCTGATAGGTAGGAAGTAATTGACCCCCCTTCCCTTGTCCTTCCTCCCCACTTCTTGAACTTAATAGTGTTTTTCTCATATGTGGTTAGCAGCAGGTTTTGAAGAACTATGTACTTAATGAAAGTTTAGAGAGAATACTTTATTAATCTCTGGAAGCTTACACCTTGTCTATTTTTATTGTGTATGATGCCATTTCTGATGTTTTTATGTGGTGGTATTTTTATCTTTTTCTTTCTGTGAGCTGTCATTTTTATCCACAGAACCTATAGCCGATTATTTGTGCTATTTTCTCACTTGACAACTACAATATTGACAATAAACATTTCAGTCATTGCTTGCAGTTTAGAAAAAAATGTGATGAGACACATTTATCATAACTCAGTTTGGAAACGATCTGTCTTCATATTCAGGTGACAGATGCTGTTGTAAAGAACCGGTGTTTATAGCATCAACTTAGATCTCACAGAAGGAAAGGGATGTTTTCACTTCACCTGTGGTCTCCTCAAGCACAGCGTGTACCTTGAGTGCTTGAGTCCTGCAATATCTTCAGTTGGCCTGAGCTCTAGGGCCTTATTTTTCTGGTTCTGAGAATAATCAGCATGTGGATCCCAGTATGTAAAACCCATGATCTTACATTTACAGCTGCGAATGTGATGAGTTCTATTATCAGGCACTTGCTTTTAGCAGTCAGTTAACACACACTTACTGAGTACCTACTATGTGCCCAGTAGGAACCAGAGTACTGAATAGGTTCCATATGCTCTCTACCTTCATGGTTTATTAGGGGAAACAGAACACTGAAGAGGTAAATATAAATAAGTTAATAAGGGAAGAAGAGAAGGCAGGAAAGGAGATGCACTAACCCGAGGGTCTTGGCCAAGAAAGTGTCTTTCCAGCTGCGATGGAAGGATGTGGAGGGGTCAGTGTGTGACGAGAGGAGAGGAGTGCATTGCAGGTAGAGAGGTCAGCATGAGTGAAGGCCCATCAGTGGAAGAAACAATAGCCTAATAGAGAAATAGAGACGCCTAGCAGGACTGGAGCAGAGAGTGAGTGGCGGGTAGAGGGAGACAAGCTGGATTTGAACTCTTTGCTAATAGCAATGGGAAATCATTAAAGGGTTTGAAGCCTAGGATGACTTGATCCAATTTTCATTTACATTTTGCAAAGGTCAATGTAGATACTGTTCATTTCACAAATAATTGTTGAACATTTATTACATTCCATGTGTTGCCCTGGGCTCTGGGGATAAGTTGGGGAATAACATGGACAAAATAGTCCTTGCTCTTGAGAAGTTTATATTCTAGTGGGGCAGAGTGGGGAGATAGTAAAGAACCAACAAATAAATACAAAGCGAATCAGGTGGCGAGGAGTGCTATGAAAGCAGCAAAGGTCCAGGAGTGTGCTGAGAGGAAAGGGTGCTAACTTATAGATAGATAGATAGTGGTGAGGGAGGGCCTCAAGCACAAGCTAGCATTTCAGCAAAGGCCTGATAGAAGTGAGAGATGGACCTTTCGAGGCAGAGAGAAGAGCAAGCTCAAGGCCCTAAAGAGAGAGAATTGGTATGTTCGAGGTCCAGCAACAAAACAACATTGCTGGAGTGGAGTGAGCAAGGGAGAGTGGTGAGAGATGAAATCGCTGGGATAGTAGAGAACATCAGGGAGAGCCTTGTTGTCCAATGTAAGGATTTTAGTTTGCATGCTGAATGAGAGGAAAGGCATTGGAAGAATAATAAACTGTGCCTGATGTCTTAACAGGATCAGTCTCATTGCTGTCCACCCCATCTTCCATACCCCCATGCTCTCTGGCGTCTCTGTTGAAATAGACCATAAGAGACAAAGTGGAAGTGAGGAGATAGTGGTTTGGACTGGGGGGGTTGTGTAGAGATGGCAAGATCAGAATGACTTAGTACAGGACAGATTTCCAGGGGGACATGAACGGAAGCAGGGAGCCCCCTTAGCAGCCTGTTGCATAAGACTTATGAGGAGACTAAAAAAAAATTAATGTTGTTTTGTACCTGGGGAAGGAAAGTGGGCAGATCAGATAGAACACAAAGCTGACCTGCAGGACTCGGGAATTGCTGATGGGTGAGGTATGGGGCGTGAGGGTCAGGGAGGGGTCAAGGATGACTCCTAGGTGTCTTGCTAGAGCGATGACTGGGTGATGCCATTAAATGGCAGCACTAGATGCAAAACAGTTTGGTGGTCAGGTGGGTGAAATGACTCCAGTTTGAAGTGAGGTTGATTTGAGAAGCCTGTGAGACTGAAGAGGGAAGTTTTCAACAGAACGTTGAGTTTACAAATCTAGATTTCAGATGCTTGACCCAGGCTGGAGATAGAGATTTAGGGGTTGACCCAGGAGAAACATGCGAATGGGAAGTGAAACCATGGATTATGGATGAGCTTGTCTAAGAGTAAGAAGAGAAGAAGGCATGATCCAAGTTAAGAAACACCACCTTTAAAGATTGGGAAGAGTAAAATCAGTAAGACACGGAGAAATGGAATGTTTCAAGGGGTGGAAGGAAAATCGGGAAGGTGTGCTTCATAAAAGTCAAAGGTACGGTGTTTCAAGAAAGGGGAGTTGAAACCAGTGCAATATAAGTGTTCCTAATTGTATGTGAAATCAGTACATTGTACCCCATAAATACATTAATGTATACATGATCTATGTGTTTATGATTTAATAAAAAATAAATGAAAAGAAAGGGGAGTTGTCAACAGCTACCACCATACTCTCTTGCCTCCATGCCTGTGCACACTGTTCTCAGTACCTAGACTTCTATTCTACTCTTCTGTATAGTTCTCTTACATTGTGCCTTATTTTACCTTGTATGCCTAGCAAATAGTAGAGTGCCTAACACATATTTCTCTCTAGGTATTTGTTGAGTAAGTGAATAAATGAATCTATAACAGACCCACAGAAATGACAAGTCTTACTACATTTAGGTGGCCTTTTACTTTAAGGTGCATACAAATCGTTTTAAGATGAGTACAACAAACAACTTTTCAAAATTACTTGTCATTGATCACTATTGTACTATTTGAAAGCCTGAACAGTCTTGGTACCTTTAAGTAGCTGCGATTGTCTTTTTAGTCTGCTGTGTTAGTCTATGACAGTGGTTCTCAACCTGTGGGTCGCGACCCGCAGGAACTGTATTAAAGACTCGTGGCATTAGGAAGGTTGAGAACCAGTGGTCTATGAGGAATTTAACATTTTGTTCAATAGGCTTGTTTAAAAATATCATAAGATTTTGTAGGGCTTTGAGTGATCTGCTCATTCCCAGGTAAATGTTTCTGTGTGCACATGAGGATATATAATCATATGTATTTTTTATGGACTCCTGGGCTTTTTATGCAATTCTCTGTAGATAGTAAGGCTCTCACTGTGTCTTTGCCTAAAGTGCTTAGCAGTATGATGATGGGTTTATATTAATAAATAACAACTGTGATTTGGCATGGACAAATCCAGGGTTTGGAATCAGAAGACCTAGATGAGAGTTCACACTCTGTCCCATACAAACTGTGTGATATTGGCAAGTCATTTGACTTCCTGGAACCTCAGTTTCTTCTGATCAGAAGAGAGAATATCACACTTCTCTGAAAAGGTTGCCAGGAGGATTAGATGAGGCCATGCATGTGAAAGTGCTTTGTAAACTGGAAGTCCATGGTCGGGATGTGTGTTGTAAAAATCTCAGCCAGAACATTCTGAAGCCAGGGGTACATGATCTATACCGAGTCTGTAAGATATGGGTGTTTTATTAAGTGAATTTTGGTAGCTGTCTCATGCCCCTGTTCACTTGAGTCTCTATGGAGGGAGCAGTTCATGGGAAAATGACTGATGGCCTATGGGTCACAGACCTTCTCTTTGAGTCCAGAGTGGGCCTGCTGTGACCAGACTATTTTGTCCTTAGTGCAATAAAAGCCCCTGTGCTGGGAAGGAGGGGCAGAGCAGCTGAATCCTGCTGCCTTGCTTCTTTAACTGGCTTCAACTTCTTTATTGTAATAGCTTCTCTAAGGCAGTGAGTGCTGTGGGTAAAATCTGTGTTTTGGAGTTGAGCAGAAGTGGGTTTGGGTACCACTGGCAACGTGTATGGGGTATTTGGACTTAAGAAACTTACTTAGTCCCTCTAACCCTGTTTGGTCATATGCAATGTGAGGCTAATAAGAATTTCTACCTCACAGGGCTATTTTGAGGAATTAATGAGATGAAGCACAATTAGCACACCGCCTGATGTACCCAGTAAGTGCTTAATAAATGATGGCTGCCACTATTATTGCTGGTATTGGTTACAGTGGGTCCTTTCAACTTTGCATTGAAAGGATAGTTCCTGTTCAACTGTGGGAGAGGGGAGCAAGAGACATACCACTTTTTAACCCTTACTCTAGACACCTCAAGGTCGGTGATTGGACCTTGTTCGTGTCTGCATTTTCAGGGCTCAGGCTAGTGCACTGGCCAGATCAGGCACTGTATACAGGGTAAAGAACTTGAACTGGATATGTAACCATTGCTTTGTAGTGATTTAAAATGTTTGTCCTAAGCATACACACAACACCCAGCTCATGAGATGAGTTGCTGACTGGGATTGGGCCTGTGGCTGCCGTCTCACAAGTTTCATCAGTGGGTGCTAGGGTTAACAAAGAATTTTGTAGAAAGATTAGCAAAAGTGAGTGTTCTTCAGCTAGAGCCGGAGGGTTTTAATGCTTTGGCTGTGTCCAGCTCTTCATCCTTGGCCTGCACCCCAAGTGAAACCTTTTGGTGGGCTTCTGTCTGCTTAGCCCTAGTGAACTTGGCTGTGCATCTGACACACACCTAAGTTCTAAATGACACTTGTCACCCAGCTAAGCAGCTGCCTCCAGAGAATGGATGGAATCCAAAAGAGGACGTCTGCATAAGGGGCCACATGAATGCCACTTGAGGTCTTTTGGAGACTTTCTTACATGTGTCCTGCAAGTTCAGTCACTTGTTTGTGTGTTTGCCTGGTTTGTGTGCTTGCGTGTAGTTTCTGCTGCCCTATCCTACTTGTTCACTGCTTCTACGAATATCCTCCCTCAGAATGGGCAATTGTGGTAAAGTGTAAAGGGCATGAGATCTAGATTAGGCAGCCAGAAGAAAAAAACCCTAGCCTTGTTGTTTTATTGGTTGTGACTCTGGGCATGGCATTTAACCTCTCTGAGCCTGTTTCTCTCTGTCGACGAATAGAAAATAATAATGTTTACTTTACAGGGTGATTGTGAAAAGTCATGGGATAACACAGGTGAATGGCCCAGCTAAATATTTGGCATTTATTCTTTATGCATTTTCTTTTCTTTCTTTCTTTCTTTCTTTCTTTTTTTTTTTGAGACAGACTCTCACTCTTTGTGCTGAGTAGAATACTCTGGTGCCATAGCTCACTGCAACCTCAAACTCTTGGGCTCAAGTGATCTCTTACCTCAGCCTCCCAGGTATCTAGGACTATAGCTAGTACGCCCAGCTAGTTTTTTAGTAGAGACGAGGTCTCGCTCTTGCTCAGGCTGATCTCCAACTTCTGAGCTCAAGCACTCCACCCATCTTGGCCTCCCAGAGTGCTGGGATTACAGGCATAAGACACCTGGCCATCCTTTATGTTCTTTTCAGTGAATGCTTACTGTGTGCCAGGCTTACTGCTATGTGTTATGGATTGTGCAGAGAAGGTTAACATAGCAGGGCTGACTGCTCTCCACTGAAAAGCCTGCTCACATGCAAGGTGTTCTTGGCTGGCATCTGGGAATTTGGATTTCAGGAGGCTTTCCACCATTCTTTGAATGATAAGGCGTCTCACAGCACCCTGACTGTACGAACAATGTGGTTAATGCAGAACACCTGCTTTCCTTCAGGAACTCTGAAGTTTTGGAGTGTGCTTGACAAAGTGGGTATGTGACCACAGCCCCCCTCAAAAAACCAAATTGCTTGGCAATGAGTCTAATGAGCTTCCCTGATAGGTAGCGTTTCACATGTGTTGTCACCTCTTGTTGCTGCAGGGATTAAGCATGTTTTGAGTGACTTTACTCGGAGAGGACTTTTGGAGGCTTGTGTCTGGTTTCTCCTGGACTTCACCTCATCTTTTTTCCCTTTTGCTGGTTTTGCTTCGAACCATTTTGTTGGAATAAATCATGGCTGCGAGTGCAACAATTTGTTGATCCCTGTAAGTTCTGCTAGTGAATCATTGAACCTGGGGGTGGTCTTCAGACCCCTGATGCATGGATGTAGATATCATGGAAGGCATCCTTTGCCCTTCAGTAGGCTCCACACATTAGATGGAATGTCCAACATGTAAGCACCTAAGTACAGTGCATGAAGGAAGTTGTGCACAGGTTAGAGCAGCCCCGAGGGGGAACATGTACAGTAGTCCTGCAGGGGCTGGGAGACCTTTTTGGAGGAGTTAACATTTGAGTTGAATCTTTTTTTTTTTTGGAGACAAAGTCTCATTATGTCACCCTTGGTAGAGTGCCATGGCAGCTTACAGCAACCTCAAACTCTTGGGCTCAGACAATCCTCTTACCTCAGCCTCCCTAGTAGCTGGGACTACAGATGCCTGTCATAGCGCCCGGCTATTTTGTTTGTTTGTTTGTTTGTTTAGCAGGCTCGGGCAGGGTTTCAACCCACCAGCCCTGGTGCATGTGGCCCGTGTCCTAACTGCTGAGCTATGGGTGCCGAGCCTTCGAGTTGAATCTTGAAGGGTAATTAGAACTTTACTATGTGAAGCTGGAGTAAAAGGCATTATAAACCTTTAAAGTCTAACATACTCTTCTAAATCATTTTAGATTTCACTCCTTTCTTTAAAAGTGTTTGCTGACTTTATGCTGACTTATTCATCAAATGTGGGTTGATAACTGACTATGTCTTAAACTACTCTATGGTGTCTTTTGGGCCCCAAGAGTGAACAAAAATGACCCCTGCTTTCAAGGAGGGTCCAGAGGATTGTGGGCTGAGACGGTTGGGTTTTGAGGAAACCATGATGCAAGGTGACAAGCATGATGATGGGAATACCTAACCTAGTCTGCAGGTGGGGTATCAGGGAAATCATTCTGTGAGAGGTGGTATCTCAGCTGAAGGCCAGGTAAATTTCAGTTAGGATGGGGAAAGGCATTCCATGAAGAGGAAATAGCATTTGCAAAGTCCCATTGGCAAGATGGGATGTCTTCTGAGAACAATAGATAGTTCAGTATATCTGGAAAGCAGGAGCTAAGGGGGAGGTAAGCAGGAGCTATATTTTGGCAGATGGTAAGGTCAAGCTTGAGGAAATATATGAAAATATTAAGTGAGTTATATTGAGGAATGGGAAAGAAATTGGACTGGGACACACAGTACAGTTGTTTGCCAGGAATGAAGATCCAACTGAGGTTGGACAGCATGAATGTGTCCCCAGTCCATATGGTTCCATGACATATGTTCTGTCATGTTGATTTGAGGTTAGGGGGTTTGCCAGATGGGCAAAAATGGAAGGAAAAGGAGGCAAAGTTAAGAATGTTGACAAAAGAGTGATTGAGTCAGGGACCACAGTATCTAAGATGGAAGGCAGGGCTGGCCTGAGACTTCATGGAGATTTCATAACCTCCCGACTCTTCTACTTTCTACCTAAGATCTGGAAGAGTGAGAATAAAAGATTGATGAAAACTAGTGACCAGACAGTAGGCTGCTTGAATTTAAGATTTCAGAGTTGGACTATTCTAAGTGAGTTCAAACTTTAGAGGTCAATGTGGGTATGTGGAGGTGAAGAGAGCAAGTAACTGAGAGGCCAGAGGCCACATATATTCTCCATATGTGTGTTTACATTACCTAGGGTAAACATAGGGCTTGTGGCCAAGAGGAAACGAGGGAATCAGGTGCCAAAGAACCCAGTGGATGTAAACAAGTGCCCATGAGGCCTGAGGTGGCAGTGAGGAGGAGAGGAAAAAGATATAATATCCCATGGTTGTGAACCTCAGAAGAGAAAGGATATGTTTCTTATAGCATGAAGTTGTTCTTCCTTTGCTATCTTAAATTAGTTTGACCCGGGACAATCTCTGCTTTGGTCATTAAGAGATGAGTACCCTTTGAAATCTGTGCAAGCATCACCAGGACATTCCTCTCACTATTTACCTTCTATCTTGGGAATTTGCTTTGTGCCAGCCTCCAGGTGAGAAATTTATTTTCTTGTGACTTCAACTTGACTTCACTGACCCTCCTGTTGGAGAGATTTGTTGGAGAGATTGCTTGGAGAATCTTCTTCCAAAGGCCAGGCAGTCCTACCTGTGGAGACTTGCTTTTGTTATTTACCAATAGTGTTTCCCAAAGTGTATTCCATGAAAAAAGTAGTTCTTCAACATGCTGAGCAATGAAGGGTTCCATCGTCAAATATTGAGAACCTGTTTATCTGTTTTAGAGATTCATAATATGCTTTAGTATGTAAAGACACTTAAGATTTTTGCAGTAAGAAAACCTTTGTGTAACTTAGTGTTTCCCAAGTGGATTTGACTACTAAAGCCTTTTCCCCGCTTATTCTCCATCAAGACCCAATGGATAAAATTGGGGAATGCTGATCAATTGTTAGAAAAGAAGTTTCTTTCCCTTGTTTTTTTCCATTGACCAATGGTCACTTATCTAGAATAGGTGCATATTGGAACATTGATATATTTTGATTCTACTAAAATGAGATCTTACTATGTTCTAAGACTACTTTTGGTTAAAATTAACATATTAAAGTAGTTTATTTAGACTGTCATTCTTACATTAAGTGGCAACACTAGGAAATTAACAGCATTTCATTTTCCTTTGGAAGAATTCCCATAATTAAGATTACAATCTAAAAAAATCCCCACTTTTTTTAGAGTTTTATTGTTCTTATTTTAATTAAAAATGACAGCATAAATTTCAAACTAATCACATTATTTGCTTTTAAGGTAGTGATTAAATTTCTTCCCAAATGTATGGTTATCATTCATAAAAATGACATGCCTGGACTTAAATACATACCTTGTAAATACAAAAAGACAAAAGTACTGAGCAAGCATTTTATGAAGCCATAATAAAATGAGAAATAAATAAAGGAAACTAACAGCATACTCTCTTAAATAACACCTCGGTTCTGAGAGAAGTACAGAATCTAATAACCCAGGGTTTTTAATAAGCAAAACAAATACAGATATGAATGTAATAAAATAATGTGGAATGTTGCCAAAGTGGTGCTTAGAGAAAGATGCCTTACTCTAGATCTTCATATTGGTAGGAAAAGAAAAGCAAAACACAATGAATTAAGCTTATATCTAGATATTTTTGTATAGGAGCAGTGTCAGAAGCCAGGAATAGTGGGCAGAGAAGTAATAAACCTAAAGCAGAAATAAATAAAAATGGAGAAAGAGCTTATAAACTCTCTAGCTGATATTTCAACAAATGAACAACTTTTTGGCTAACCTAAAAAGGAAAAACACTAATTCATTGAGTTAGGAATGAGATGGGGATATGACAACAAATGTAAAAGACTTAGATGTTTTCAGAGAAACAGTACCCTCTACTATGCTTATAAATCAGATAAATCAGAGTGGCAATGAGTGACTTCCCTGCAAAATCACAAAATATTAAATCTCATTGAAGATTAAATAGAAAGCATGAAAAGACTAGTAACAAGAAGAAATAAGGAAGTCA
>CAUYRH010183475.1:0-104531 GCA_963574655.1 Perodicticus potto
AGGGTCTAAACAGGCAATAATCTCTTGTTCTCTCTTTCAATGGCCTTACTGAGATATAATTCACATACCTTGTAATTCACTCATTTAAAATATACAGTTCAGTAGTTTTACTACATTTGCAGAGTTGTATGACCATCATCACAATCAGTTTTAGAACATCTTCATTATCCCAAAAAGAAACTCTGTACCTATTAACAGTAGCCCCCTAATTCCTCTATCTCCCTATCTCCCTCAGCCCTCCATAATACTGAGTCTACTTTCTATCTATAAACTTGTCTTGTTTTTTTTTTTTTTTTTTTTGGAGACAGAGTCTCAAGCTGTCACCCTGGATAGAGTGCCATGGCATCACAGCTCACAGCAACCTCCAATTCCTGGGCTCAAGCGCGTCTCCTGCCTCCGCCTCCCAAGTAGCTGGGACTGCAGGCGCCCGCCACAACGCCCGGCCATTTTTTGGTTGCAGCTGTCATTGTTGTTTGGTGGGCCCGGGCTGGATTCGAACCCGCCAGCTCAGGTGTACGTGGCTGGCGCCTTAGCCTGCTGAGCCACAGGCGCCAAGCCTATAAACTTGTCTATTCTGAACACTTCTCCTAAATGGAATTATACAATACTTGGTCTGTTGTGGACAGCTTCTTTCCCTTACCATTGTTGGGGTTCAGGGCAGGCTATTCTGAAATATGACTGTAGACCAGAATAGGCCACCCCAAAATATGCCTTTGTGGTGGAAGAATTATTTTGAGCTAATTATATTGAGAAATTGCAGGTAAGGGCTCTGAAAACAAGAGAAGTTACCCATTTGTAAGAGAAACTTACATTTATATAGGAAATCTTTTCTGCGAGTGTCTCCCTCTCTGAACTAGGAAGCGATTGATGTCTCTAAATCACTAGAAACTCTTATAAATGGAGCACACAAACTTGAATCTACATAACCTTACCTTTGTTTACTAGGCTTTTCCTAGGGATTTCCCTACAATCATATTTCCCCTTCAATGGTATTTAAGCCTGAGGCAGGAGAACACATTGGGGAACACAGGTCAAACAGTGGGAATGAAATCAGGGTTATGGATCAATGAGAACAAAAGCTACCTTCAAGCTGTTGTTGTAACCATTTCAGAAACATCTTGCTTGCTCTGGTTTGGGGAAAGCCCTTCAGGAGGAGACTGCACAAATGGAGGGCACAAATGTCCTCAAGTGGTTCTGACTTCATTATACCATCATTATCATTAATTACTGCCCTCCTGAACGGGCTTTGCTGCCTCTGCTCAATATATTTGTTTCATAAACCTATATTTTTATCCAGGTTTTTTTTCAAAGATGAAGTCACCTGGATTTTTTTCTAAGGGCTCTTCTAACTATCTGTTGAAGAGTAAAAAAAAAAAAGTCATTGATAAGCATGAATAAAAATACCCAAGGTGCAGCACAGAGTCTCTCCAAGTGTGGTCTCTGAACCATCAGAATCACCTGAGAATTGGATAGAAATGAAAATTCTCTAGACACCCTGGATCAACTGAATCAAAAACTCTGGAGGTAGTTAAATAAGTTCCCTGAGTGATTTTCACACACACTAAAGTTTAAGAACCACAGAATCTGGAAGAAGAGAAGGCATCTAACAAATGTTTTGGATAAAATGAGGCATGTCTTTTTTCTTTCTTTTTTTTTTTTTTTGCAGTTTTTGACCGGGGCTGGGTTTGAACCTGCCACCCAGAATTAACTATATTGACAGAGAAGAATATCTACATAGAATATTCTATATAATGAAAAAAGCAATTGAAAAACCATAAACATACTTGTTAAAAACATATCTCCACGGGGGAAAGTATCTAGAAGGTTATAAACAAAACTATTAATTGGTTAATTTTTGGTAAACTCATTTTACTTTTCACTTAGGAATATCTATGTTTTTAAATCTCTTATCATGTATTATTTTATAATTAGCAAAAATGGTTAATATAGGCATTTTCTACAGCTCTCTGGCAAAACTCAGAGGTAAAAATTTACTCAGTTCCCAGTAGACTTCAGTGTCTGAAATAATCAAGCTTTGTGATGCTTTAGGGAATTCCAGAGGAAGTGAGACAGAGATAGTGTTCAGTATGCCATGACTCAATCAGTGCTTCTATGTAAAGCCTCTGTGCCAGGAAATGACAGGTCATAAAGTCTGAGAGATTCTATCTGCTCTTCTAAAAAAGGCCAACTCAAAAAGGGAATGGGGAGTAAGTTCTGTAGGAAAAATAGAACAGAATAAAAACGTAGGGGTCTCTAGAAAGTCACCATTTTACTTTCAGGAAAATATTCTTCATTGCCCAAGTTATATATTTAAGTAGCCCATATTTTACCCCACTTCCTGACCTAGCAGTCATTCTACAATTATATTTACCCCTCTTCTGGCTTCAAATACATATGGTATGCACATGAAAACCTGTGAAGGAGCTTGAAAATAAAGTATGTTGGTGGTAAGTGATCCAGGGCCAGATAAAGAGATGGTAAAAGAGAGATGTGTGTGTACACACATAGCCAAGATCAAGTCAGGTCCATGCAAATATCCTTTAGCTTATGGTGCACATGGGAAAACCTTGAAGCTTCCATGGATTCTTCTCATAGGACCACTCAATTCTTTCACTTTTGGCAAGCATCCCATCAGAAGCACTACATGCATTCATAAAGGATCCCAAAGTACTTTATCTGTACTATCATCATATAAAAAGACCACTTAGTGTTATTTGCATACATTCTCTTAGCCCTTCACTGCCCTGCTGACTATAAGCGCATGGGTAATGCAGAAACAGAAAATATAGTATCTCCCCTTAGCATAGGCTATTGCCCCAGAAACCAGAGAAATTTAGTAAGAAAAGTGTTTGTGTCATCTTTACTAAAGGAAAAACTACTTATACCATGGCACCTCCTACTTTGAGCTGTGAAAGTTGATTAAGGTTAACCTAATTTTTTCTATCTCTCAAGATATTCTCTACTCCTAGAACCTTAACTATACTAGAAGACAAGGGACATTATCAATGCCCCCAAACTTTTAATGTCATATGAAGAGAAAATCATTTTCTAGATTGGTGGCCATAGTCACCTTTTAAGAAGCCTGCCACTGTCTGAGTCTGTGCCTCACATAGTGTTTTAACTTAGAAAACTGAGGCACATGTGATTATATGATAGAAAGGTGATAAAAAACCAATGTTTCGGGCCACGTATGGTGGCTCATGCCTGTAATCGTAACACTCTGGGAGGCCAAGGCGGGTGGAGTGCCTGAGCATACAAGTTCAAGACCAGCCTGAGACAGAGTGAGACCTCCTATCTAAAAAAAAAAAAAGAAAAAATAGCTGGGCATTGTGGTGGTCACCTGTAATCTCAGCTTTGGGAGGCTGAGGCAAGAGAATCGCTTGAGCCCAAGAGTTTGAGGTTGTTGTGAGCTATGATGCCACAGCTCTCAACCCAGGGTGACAAAGTGAGACTCTGTCTCCAAAAAAATAAAAAGAACAAACTCAATGTTTGGTTTGCAACATGACATAAAAGAAAAAGTACAGGCACTGGAGTCAGAATGTGACCCTCTCCTCTACTTCATGGCAGATTTGGAGCACATGATTCTAAGTCTCAGTGTCCACATTGATAAAATAGGAATAATAAGCTACACTACAGGGTTATTACAGTAATCAAAAAGTATAAAGAGGGACAGAGGAAATGATTTAGAAAGCAGGTAAAGAGTTCCAAAGTGGGATAATAAAAAAGTTCTGGAGATGAATGGTGGTGATGGTTGCGCAACAGTGTGAATGTACTTAATGCCACTGAACTTTACACTTAGAAATCGTTAAAATTTTCTTATGTTTTAGCACAATTATTTAAGGCTCCACATACAGTGCCTGGCTCTCAGTAAATGCTCAAGAAATAAATGCTAGTCCCATTCCCCTTATAAATAATGTAGAAAACAAACAGATACACAGGTAAAATAGAATCATGCTCTTTTTCCTATTTAATTGTGAGAGGCTTTAAGACTGAAGCAGAGCCAGCTGGCCCCAATACTAGGTAGTGCCACGTTAAGAGTCTGGGTAGAAAAGAGAAGGGAGTCTGTTAGTCATAATCCATCCCCCACAACTCAGCACGTTCAGTTCCAAGTCCACCCCCACCCTGGTATGGTGTCTCCCAGAATATCAACCCTCTAGGCCCCAACATCTTAAAAAAAAAGCTGGGACGTTTAAGCCATTTCACAAACCAGACTCCAGGTTGTGAAGACAAAAGTGTTCGCTGTGGCAGCTGGCTCCTACAAGAGGGGGAGAGACAAGATGCTAATGCTGAACACAAACTGGATGGGTTTGGATCCTGTTCCAGCCCCCAGCTTTAAGCTGAACAGTATCTCAGATGCCTTTGGCTGGATTTAACGGACACAGATGAATGAAGTCTCAAAGGCCCAGTAAAGGAAGATTAAAAATGCACTTGTCTCCAGTTCAGGGAAAACAATTAACGATTATGTGTTGTAAGTCATAAAATAGAGAAGGGAGAAAAAATAGATGACTTATCTCCAGGCATATCAGAACACTACTTGTGATGGGCAGCCTTAATTAGATTTTGATGTAGATGATCACTAACACCCCTTGAAATTAGCTGAAGGAGAATACAATGCCAGGAGTACCAACATCCAATGAATTCTAAAACAATACTTACCTTAGGGTCTGAGCTCTTGAACTTCAACCTTTCCACCAACTCTATCATAGCTGCCTTCAGTCCACCTGAGTCTCTGCTCTAGAAAAAAGAAAATTCAGGGGTCACTAGGTAGCATTTTGCTGCTCTCTTGAACACAAACAGCAGTTTAGAGGACAATTAAATAAATTTTTCTTCTTATTAGCCAAGAGAACTAAATAACTAAATAGAACTGCATTGCCCCTCTTCCCCTTCTCTATGGACAAAGAGGGTCAGGATATAAAGTGCCCAGTGACCTGAGAAAACTGTATGGAAAATTAAATGCAATTTGGCACAGGCTGACTCACTGCTTCATCTCAGGCTCAACTGAGTGAGTATTCACTGAGAACAGAGGCTCTGCAAAAGAGATTTCTATCTGGGATGCCTATGCCATGACCTAATGAATTTCATTTTAAATCTTTACATGTCAGATACAGAAGTATATTAATTATGAAAATTAAAACAAAGAAAATAGGTTGTGATTTAATTGTAAATAGAATTGCAATGTGCTGATTAAGAACACAGGTTTTTCCTACGGTGCATCTTAGAAGGATACAGGTGAAACTTACTGAATGCAGAATATAAAGGTCTTAACACAATAACTAAGAAAATACCGTGTATGCTATGTTAACCAGTTTGATGAAAATATTTCAGATTGTATATGAAACCAGCACATTGTACCCCATGATTGCATCAATGTACACAGCTATGATTTAATTAAAAAAAAAAAAAAAGAACATAGGCTTTTGAGTCAGAAATAGTTTTAAACTTGAAGTCCATCATTAACTAGCAGATTTTTACCAAATTCTCAAAACTTTGTACCCCTTCTATAAAATAGGGATAATAAATGGAGCTTTCCTAAGTCTTAATTTAAATGCTGTTTGTAAAGGTATTAGCACAGTATGTGGCATACAGTGCGAAAAAATTGCACGGCCAGGTGTGGTAGCTCAAGGCCTATAATCCCAGCGCTTTCACAAGGAGGCACTGAGAAGCTGAGGTGAAACGATAGCTTGAGCCTAGGAATTTAAGACCAGCCCAAGCAACACAGAAAGACCTCATCTCTACAAAAAACCTAAAAATTAGCCTGGTATGGTTGTGTGCACCTGTGGACCCCACTACTTGGGAGGCTGGGGCAGGAGAATCACTTGATCCTAGGAATTTGAAGCTGTAGTAAACTATGACCACACTGTACTCCAGCCTGGGTGACAGAGTAAGACTTTGTCTCTGAAAAAAATTTTAAAATGTCACATGCTATTATTATTTCAGTGTAATGATTTAGAGTAGAATAGCCCAATAAAAGAATAATGGGAACCCACGTGCAAGCCATATATACTGGGTGGCCATGATGTTCACGTGCAATTTAAATAGTTGTAACTATTATGGCCACCCTGTATAATTTTAAGTTTTCTAGTAGCTACAATAAAAAGTGAAATTAATTCTCAACTTTAACTCAGTACATTCAAATTATCATCATTGCAACATGGAATTTCAACATGAGATATTTTATATATTTTTTCTTACTAGGTCTTTGAAATCTAGAATGTATTTCACAATTATAGCCCAATTCAACTGAAACTGGTCATACTGCAAATGCTACAAAGCCACATGTGGCCAGTGACTACTCTACTGGTCAGGTCAGATTTACAGCATAGATTCTAGAGCTCCACAAGGTCTAGATTCAAATCCCAAATCTACCACTAGCTGTGTGGTTTTAAGCAAATCACTTAGCCTCTCTGTGTCTCGATTTTTTTTTATCTGTAAAATGCAGCATTAAAATAGTACCTATTTCATAAAGTTTTAATAAGATTAAGTGAGTTAATATATATCAAGGTGTTTAAACATGGCAAACACATGTTTGCATGTGGCAAACACAGTAGGAAGTATGAGACCTTATTTATCATTATTGTCGCTCTCATGGTGTTTTAAGCTCCTTAAGGATAAGGACTACTTTCTTCCTATCTCTGTATCTCTGGTGCCCAGCATATAGGTGTTGTAAAAAACTGCCAAACGAATGAATGAATGTACAATCTTAAGACATGAATGCCCTAATAATAAGACAATATGTGTGTAGCACAATCTAAAAAACAGGAGTTAATTTCCTTATCTCAACAACTTAATGGGATAAGGTAGGACCATTTCACAGTAAGGGAAAAGAAACACGAGGAAGTAAAATCACTGTTGTTTTTATGGAGGAAGGACCAATAAAGAAGTACAGGGATAAACAAACATTACAAATGGCTCTTTGTCCAAACTGGTCTCTGGATCAATGATAACATATTTTCTAAATTTGCAGAACCAATTTCAATTCTTCCAAAACAGGAGATATTAAGACCCCACTGTATGGATTAAAATACCCTAAAGGCTCAGTCTTTTTTTCCCCCTCTGACCTTCCTTCCAAGTCTACACAGTAAAAATGCAATGTAACATGACTATGACCAATATCCACTTTAGATGTGCTCTCCAGACACAACTTAGATCACATTTCCCTGCTAGCTGAGGTCCTATATTTCAATAAGTTCCATTTCTTAAAATAATAGTTTACAATCCCCCTAATTTCTCCACTAATTTAAATCTTTAATCTCTGAGGTCTCACAGCAGACAGCTGGGCAAAAGAATCTAAAGGTCACATACCAGCGTGTGGGTGAGACCTGAAGTATCTAAAAAAAAGGGTTAAGTTGCCAGACACAATCCTGCTTTTACGAGATGATCAGACAATAAAGCCTGTCTGGTGATATCATTTCTCTAACCTGCTTCTCATGGCTGAACAAGCAGGTCACTTGTCCCTGGAAAGCTCTCTTCCCCTACATCCCTGCTGCCAGCGCCCATTTTAAGCTCTTTGGTAAGAGCCCTGATTTATAATGACTTTCCCCCTGGCTCTAGAGAACAGAAAGGAATGCACCAAACTGTGCCTTAAAACCTTCAGAAAAGAAATAAAATGATGATGAAGGAATCTCTAAGAAGCAGACAGCTTGTCTGCAGGCAGATGTGCAGTATACAGAAAGAGGGGAACTCTCAGCTTTCTTTCATAAAAATTCAGTGTGTCAGCAGAATCCTTCCTCCTTTTCACAAAGCATCAGCATCACCACCTACCAAAGGGAGAGACAAAGAAGAGGCACCTGACGAGCACCTCCATTTAGGAAACTCACCTGTTCTACCCCCACCATCCCACTCTCTGAGAATTGTTCAAAAAGATTACCTGGACTCTATATTAAGTCTGCTACACTTGGCCTGTATAAATGAGTGGTGAAGAAACCCTTCCCCAATGACTTAAAAAATAAAATAAAATAAGCACTTGGTCAAAAAGGAGCATCTCCTCTGAGTGGCCCAGAACTTGAGGGCTGCAGAGCTGGGATTAGAGTCCAAATGGAACAGTCTGACCCCAAATCCACCCTCCCCATTGCTTTTTCCACACTCCAGTCCTTTCCTGCACTGCAAGAGGTCTAGTGCATAGGTGTTGAAGCTAGTATGTCCAAGTTCTGAAAACACCCCTCTCAGTCACCCCTTAGCCACACCTGAGACCTAGGGACACACAGCATACCAAAAATAAGATAGAAAAAAACTATTAAATTTGTAACACTCAAATCATGTTTGACTTCTACAATTAAAAGAGGTGCTTGATGTGACTTTTATTCATCTTTTGTTATTGGTATATAGAGCATTATAATTTTAATAAAGTTTTTTCCTTTCTTAAAATGTGTTATTTATTTATTTATTTTGGCACCCTCTGTATTTTATGAGTCCAATGGCTTGATGCATCCTCAGGAGGACAGACTCAGGAAGAGGCTCCCCAGGCCCTGGAAGCAGGCTCAGGATATTTTCTCAGGTAATTCTGGGATCCTAGTTAATTAGAGAGTGGTCTAGAAGGGAGCAGGCATGGCCAAAGGAGGGACCTTCAAAAGCATAGAACAAGACAGACATGACGGCTCACACCTGTAATCCTAGCAATTTGGAAGACTAAGGCTGGAGGACTGCTTGAGACCAGTCGGAGACCAGCCTGAGCGAGAGCAAGACCCTGTCTCTACACACACACACGAAATAAAAAAATTTAAAGAGAGAGAAAATTAATAAAGTATAGTGGTGCATGCCTATAATTTCACCTACTTGGGAGGCTGAAGTAGGAGAGACCACTTGAGCCTGGAAGTTTGAGGTTGCACTGAGCTATGATGAAGCCCCTGCACTCTAGTCCAACACCCCCCCCCAAAAAAAGAAATAAAAAAAAGCATGGGATATAGGGCAGCAGCAGCACAGATCTGTCTGGGTCTAAGAATGATATCTGAGTACGAGTATTCCATAGGGTGGCACCATGCTATGGTTAATGTTTTTTTTTTTGCTAGGACAGTTACTAGTTAAAATACCAGAACAGGAGATTATACCCTCATATGTTTCCCAACTATTAGAACAAAACAGCTGCCTATAATACCTGTATTCTAAATGAGAAATGGAAGGCTAATTAGAACCTTGTTGACATTTGGTTCCATAGATGACCAGATTCTACTATGTCAATCCTTGAGACAAGTACCATGCCAAGCAAAGAAGTGGGATCATCCTCATGATATCTGTAGTTCTCCACCTCCATCCCATCCAAATGCATTCCAAGAACACAGTAGTTCAGTCTGAGCAGATCTTGTTTATTTACCTCTTTCCTCCCCAAAAAGTATAGAATAAAAAAAGACAAGTTCTATGTTGTGACAACCACCCCTCAGAATTTGATTAACCATAGAAGTGTGGGATGCTTCAAAAGAGCCAGCTCCCAGGTATGAGTCAAAATAAAACCAAAGAAAGGACAAAGAGCTTTACTTGAAAGTATTCTTTATTTTCCAAAGCACTTTCACATGCTCTTTCTCTGGCATTTCACAATAACTCTAAAAAGAAGTGTATTCTCTTCTCACTTTACAGCTGAGAAAAATGGCTGGTGAAAATCAAATGGGAAACCCAAAAGTCACAGAGCTCATACAGTCTTTCAATGGCAATTCACAATCAAACAATAACTAAGAGGTAACGTATTCTCACTTCAAAAGGAGAAAAATGGCTTTGACAACAATGTTCCCAAAATCACAGAGCTAGTCAGTGGTAAAACCAGGATCAGAAAGATCCAAATGAAAAAGATTTATACATACAACAGAAAGAGGCAGGTATCAAAAATACACACACAAAAAAGAAGCACATATGGAATTTCTATAAATCAGTAAGAAAAAGCCAAATAAGCCCAAAGAAAATCCCAACGAAAAATATGAACATAATAGCAATGTGAAATGGCTAATAAACGTATCAAAAGATGCTCAAATTTACTCATAATTAAGATATCATTTCTTACCCATCAAACTGAAAAAAATTATAAACTGGTAACAGTGCTAAGGGGCTTTGAGGGAAGTGGGGGCATCCAGTTGTTGCTGATGGATGTATAAAATGATAATGCTACTCTGAAATCACATGGCTAGCAAGTCCACTTCTGGTTTCCCCTTGAGAAACACTAGCACATCTGTGAAAAAAGCATGCACAAAAGTATTTAATACAGCCTTATTTGTAATAATAAAAACTGTAAAAATCCTAGGCATTACTCATCAATAGTGTATGGCTAAATAAACTGTGGAATAACAAACTAGGAAATATGACATAGCAAATAAAAAGAAAATAAATCTGTATGTACCTGGATACAAGGCAATGTATACTGTCAAAGTTTTTAAAAACCTGCAAAGTAGTATTTTTTAAAAAACCATAAAACTATTATTTTCTATGGGTTATATAAGTATGTAAAAGATTACCAAAACAATTATTGCTGGGAATGGTATTGGGGATAGTAGAAGAGTTTTAGACTTACTCACATGTATTTCTATTAATTGCATAATTAAGATGTGGCATACAAAATAAAAAAATGGCAATCAGGAGGGCAGGTAAGGAGGGAGGGAAGGAGGAGAAAGGTAGAAATAAAGGAACCAGGGCTCCTGCTTCTTCCCATGAGTTTGACTGTGTTTTATACTGGGGCCTGTTCATTTACATTGCAAACACAAGAAGAGCAGGTATAAGAGAGAATTTTTTACTTGGTATTCATGTATAGATTTCAAGGGGTCTAAAACCCTCAAATTTGACATAAGCTTTCCTCAGATCTCAAAAAAAGTTTAGCGTTCCTAGGTAAAGAGCATTGCACAAAGAGAAAGACCCAGATTCCATTCCTTGCTCTGCCAGTAATTGCTGTTTGAGCTTAGGAGAGTCATTACATCTCTGGGTTTTTGTTTCTCCAATTATAAATAAGGAAAACAGGCCAGATCAGAAGCTATAAATTCATAGCCAGTAGCTTACCCAAATATTTTCTTTAGCTTTTAGAGTGTTGCCCCATTTAAAAATCAGGAGGCACATCTACTTCTAGCTTCTTCTGAAAATCTAAAGAGCATGGATTGTACTGGGCTCCTGTTCCCAGTGCATGGCTGAAGGTGATTAGCAGCTATACACTTTAGGCAAAGCAAGCTCTCTCTAGCTTGCCATAGTTATCTTACCTTGCTTCTTTCACTTACATTACCTTTCTGACAGATATCCAAAGTTGCTAGCCCAGGAAGAAACTCCCTTTGAAAGTTTCCCAGCTCTATGATTCCTTGTTTTGAATACCAAGAGATTGGGACATCTTTCTTCAAAGGAGTGCAGAACACCTGATATACACATATCCATTTACCCCAAAGGACAGACTGACACAGTTCATTCCAATGTAAATACACTTTAAAAGTGGGGAAGGAGAAGAAAAAAGGTGGAATATGGGTAGGTGGGTAAATAAAGTGGTATTGGAACGGGAGGAAGTATTTCTTCACAATCTCTTATACTTTTATGGAAGTTGGTCTAGTCTAATACCAATAACCAGCTGCGCACCCAAAAGAAAAATCAAGCGTTAGCAAATCTGTAAATATAAATCACATAAATAACCTAAACTGCCTCCTAAATATTGTATTCTGTGTTACAAAGATTCAGAAGATGCTGAATTTGGAAAGAATACTGGCTGTCAGTTTGAGGTTTTTCTTCCTATTCCACTGGCTTTTTGCTGACACCATGCTTTAAAAAAAAAAAATCAATCCAACTTTTTGTAAAAAATCATTTGGGAGAAACAGTGGAAAAAGGTTAGAAGATGGAATACATTTCAAAAGGAAATGAAACTAAATTGTAGTACCACTATCCCATGTATGAAAATAATTACCACCTTTCTCACATCACTTCATTTTCCAACTCTAAACCCACTCCTATGGTAAGCCAACACCTTTAGTTGCTCAGACTCAAAATCATTCTAGGGTCTATCAACAAGTCTTTCTGGATCTAACTCTAAAATAAATGCCATCTCAGGTTGACACAGATTCTTCACCATCCCCATTACTCCCAACCTAGTTCAAGCAGCAATACTGCTCTGACTCTTGATATCCTACAGTCCACTTTCCACATAGGAACAAGAGTGAAGTTTTAAGAATGTAAATCAGATTACTTATTCCCTTTCTTAAATAGTCTATGGTTATTTACAAAAAAATATAAAAGATCCTTAAACAGCCTCCTTCTCATTCCCACACACTAGTCACTCCCTATCTCCTTCCCTAGTTTATTCATAATACTTATGATTTTAAATATTATTATTATTATTATTTTTTGAGACAGAGCCTCAAGCTGTCACCCTGGATAGAATGCTGTGGCATCACAGCTTACAGCAACCTCCAAGTCTCTTGCCTCCGCCTCCCGATTAGCTGGAACTACAGGCGCCCGCCACAACGCCCGGCCATTTTTTGGTTGCAGCTGTCATTGTTGTTTGGCAGGCCTAGGCTGGGTTTGAACCCGCCAGCTCAGGTGTATGTGGCTGGCGCCTTAGCCCGTTGAGCCACAGGCGCCAAGCCGATTTTAAATATTATTTATTATTTATTAATTAAATATTAATATTATTTATTATTATGTAACTTGTATTATTGTCAGTTTTGCCCACAGAATATAAATTCTAATACATGTTGAATGAATGGATCAAAAGAAAAAAATCATGCCACTAACTTCAAATAATAAATGTATCTTAGTAAATACTATACTTCAAAGAATTGTGATAAAAAATTAAATGCACTAATATGTAGAAAGTTTACAAGCTAAGTTCTCAATAAACTTTAGTTATTGTTATTATTAATTAAATAACAATACAGTTAGTAAGTGACTATCAACTATCAGGTACTAATTCAGAGAAGTGCTGAATAACAAAATGAACAAAAGAATTTGCAACTGACCAAAATGCTCTGTAAAATATACAGGAAGAAAACTTCATAGAGAAGAGTAAATATAGTTTTAGGATATTCAAAAAGTATTTAACTATTACATACCTTTATACAGATAATAAATATCAGGAGAAAATGCCAGTATAACTTAGAAAGCTTACATATGAGTGGAAATAATTAATATGAGTAACAGCAAAATGGAAGGGGGGAAAGAATATGTACTTTGGTGTCACACCTGGATTCAAATCCCAGTCCTTCCACTTACTATATGAGTAATCTTTGGCAAAATTCAACTTTTTTTTTTTTTGAGACAGAGCCTCAAGCTGTCACCCTGGATCGAGTGCTGTGGCATCACAACTCACAGCAACCTCCAATTCCTGGGCTCAAGCGAGTCTCTTGCCTCCGCCTCCCAAGTAGCTGGGACTACAGGCATCCGCCACAATGCCCGGCCCTTTTTTGGTTGCAGCTGTCATTGTTGTTTGATGGGCCCAGGCTGGATTTGAACCCTCCAGCTCAGGTATACATGGCTGGCGCCTTAGCCCACTGAGCCATAGGCGCTGAGCCAACAACTTCTTTAACTATTGTTTCCTCACCTATAAAATGGTAATCATAACAACACAACCTACTGTGGAGTTGCACTGGGGATCAAATGAAATAGTATATGAAAAGTACCTAATTTCAAACCACTAAAAAAATGATAGCTATTATTTATTATTATTTTTCTCATCTCTGGAATGAGCCTCAAAATTCAACAACAGACAAGTTTCTACATGAGACTCCCTTATTTTTATAGTCTCAGCCAAAGGTTATCATTTTCATTCTTCATATACATGAAGTCAGAGTCTACCACTCAACACAGGTTATACCCTGCCAGGGTTCACACAGACCAAAAGTACAGAGAGGAGAACAGTAGGGGTGCCTATGTAAACTCAACCTTACATCTTTCCCCATGACTGCCTACTAGAAAGAAAATGGAGGCTAGTTTCTAATCAGAAAGTAAATGGTATATTGTCCCCGCCTTCCCTCTGCTTCTATAAAAATTTCCCACAGTTCAGAATGTAAAACAGAATCTAAAGAGGACAACCAAAAAGACTTGTGAACCTATAATTAGACCTACCAGCTGTGTTTTGGTTAGCTAGTGCATAGGCACCAGCAGGACACTGAAATATACAGAAGCTTCTTCTCTAAAGACAAGTTTTTCACCAGCCTATCTACCCACCAGATTAAAGCAGGCAGAAGGAACAGAAGGAGTGGGGGCTGAACAATTTGCACCCAAGAAACTTGGTGTCCAGAACTTCTACTGCTGCCAGACTAACTTGTCTGGAATTGAATTCAGAATAGAACCTTACTATAACAGTAATATGAATAAGAGCCACTGCTGACGGCTTATTATTATATATTCTAGGCACTGTGCTAAGTTCTTTACATCTATGATCTTGTTTGTTCCTTCCCATAACCCAAAGAGGAGAAACCATTATTATGCTCATGCTACTGAAGAAGAAACCAAGACTCAGAGAGGCTGAGTCAATTACTTGACATGACACGGTAGTAGGTGGTAAAGCCAGGACTTGCATACATCAATTACATTCTTTGCCAAATGAGGCAAAGAATATTTGATTCCTCAATATTCGTTCTCCCATTTTTCCTTAATAACAGCACTTTAACTTTTAGCTGGACACAATGTGGCCTGGAGAAATGACTGTTTCCCAACCTTCCTTGCAACTAGAAATGAAAAGGAATTGAGTTCAGGCCAATGAAACATAGCAGCAATGTATGCAACTTCTGGAGAGTTCCCTTATAGAGGGGTAAGCCCTTTTTCCCTTTTCTGTTTCTGTTATTCTGAAACTTGGAAGTGCTTGCTAGACCTCCAGCAATCATCTTAGTCCACAACAAGGATCACACTGTAAGGATATCGGGGAGAGCTAGAAAAGAGCCCAGATTCCTAACTTTGTGGTTCCTCCACACCAACCTTAGAATGCCTACACTCAAGACTTTTTACATGAGAGAAAAAAAAACACCTATCTTGTTTGAGTTGCTACTGTTTTGGACTTCTCCAAATTATTTCGTAACTTTAGATACAGTCAAACTTAATCCCAATGTAAACACTGATACAGTAAACTACTATTCAGTACTGTCTCTTTCAGCTCTTCATGAATGTCCTGGGACTAGATAAGATTATTAATACTTCATATCATGCATTTACCAAATAGTTAATACAACATGCAACTGTGCTGTTATGGGAACATGAAAATGATTAACACAGTTCTAGCCTTAGAAGTTTATAACCCACAGAGGACAGGTATGGAAAAGGATAATAAGATGTAGTATATAGAACTTAACACTATAATAAATGTGAACAGACTGTTGCTATGGTACGCACAGAAGGGCTATCTAAAAGCCTTTTGTCTACCTAGTAAAAACCTTTATCCATCATTCAAGGCCCATTTTGACCATGACTTCCTCAAAGAAACCATTCCTGGTTCCATGTCTTTCGGCTGAAGTTCATTTCTTTTTCCTCTAACTCCTATAGGATACTGTTTATATCTCTCCTCTAATACAAATAAGCACATTCAAGAACTATCTTTCCTAGCAGATTCCGCAGCTCCGGGTTACACTTCAAGTCCAGCAATCCACCACTTTGCTGCACACCCCGAGCTGCCTGTCTACACCAACACTCCACACAGGGAAAGATCTAGCCCCCTCACTCTCACCTGATGTTGTGGGAGAGTTGAGCTAAACTTCCATCCTGTCCACCATCATGCTCTGCCCAAGAACTATCTGTCCTATTAGGCTATAAACTTCCTAAAGTTAAAACTTTTCCTTACTTCTCTCAATATCTACCACATAGCTCACCACCATAACTACCCCAAAATTATTCAGATAAATAAAATTATTTTTAAAAATACCAGTCTCTAAAGCTGAAGCTAACTAGATGCCACAGTTTAGGCGTATTATAATGAACGTTTTCTCTAATACTCTTATTGAAGTTAAAAGCAGATTACCTCCTTATCAAAAACTAATCACCTCTGAAGTGAATTTAATACATAATTAAATGTTCAAAAAGAATAATCACATTATAGTATACATCAAAGTCACTGCCCATGCAGTTGTTTGTCATAAATTATGAATTGTGCCTTCAGTAATTTGGAAAATTTTGTTAATTGCTTTTGGTTTTCCCATTTTTGATTAGATTTATATCATCTAAAAAAGGCATCAATATTGATTTTTTTTCCCTAATGTCACGTTGGCTTGATCCTTGTAACAGTAATACACACACACACACACACACACACACACACACACACGATTCAGCCTTCCGAGGCCAGACTTCTGTGTTTTTCACCCCATTCTAATCTCTACTCCATACGTCAGGACTAAAGCTCTTGTTCCACCTATTCTTTGCCTATACTCTGTCCCTATTCTGGTAAGTCTATGTGAGCATCTCTGTTTCTTCCTGCCACCTAATAAGTTTACCACCTGGTTCTGGATATTAAAACTATCAACGGGTCCGGACATGGTTGTTCACGCCTATAATCCTACAACTCTGGGAGGCCGAGGCAGGAGAATCACTTGAGCTCAGGAGTTCAAGACCAACCTGAGCAAAAGCAAGACCTCCACCTCTACTAAAAGTAGAAAAAATTAGCTATGCATTGTGGTGGGAGCCTGTAGTTCCGGCTACTCAGGAAGGTAAGGCAGGAGGATTGCTTGAACCCAAGAGTTTGAGATTACTGTGAGGTAGGCTGATGCTACAGCACTTTAGCCAGGCAACAGAGTGACACTCTATCTCAAAAAAAAAAAAAAAAAAAGGCCCCCACAAGACTAAGAATATGAAATCAAGCTGGTCATTCCAAACTGAACCATAACCTCAAGCAGAAGATGTACTCTGGTCTGATACAGATGGATCTCTACCTTCTCAAACTTAGGTCAGATACTAGGGGAGAGAAAAGCTGGGTATTAAAGGATAGGTAAGCAGGACAACCTCTATGTCAGAGGGTAATGGAGAAGAACAGCTGGTGTCAGAGGCCCAGAGTCCTTCATCTCCAGAGGAGTATAAGAATAATGAGCTTACTGAATCAACAACCTTACCATGGAAATCCATTACCTAGCTGGATAAAATGCCTATTAACCAAGTCTATTTTGACTGAAAGGTCAGGGAAGAGAAAAAAAGGGCACTATACTCTTGTGGGAGAGAGCAAGGGAAGTTAGGACCTTTTCTCTCACAAGTGAGCTGTTCACACCTCTGGCTAAGCTCTGCCACTTTCCAAATGTATGACCCTGAACAAGTTATATGACTTCTCTATGCCCCAGTTTCCTTCTTTTTAAAAATAGATATAATAATAGAATGTTAAAATGTACCTCTAGGATAGTCATGAGGATCAAACAAGTTAATATGTACAAACACTTAGAAAAGTGTCCATGCACATAGTTAAGTGTAATACAAGCACTAGATATTAACATAATCATTTTTCAAGCATTAAGCTGTGCCCAAAAGCTGACCAATGAGTGAGAAAAAGGCAAGAAGAGATTTTCTTCAGGCTAGTGTACAAGACATTACATGATCTTATTCATGGATTATCACAGAAAGGAGGGTCAGACATCGAAAGTACCAGTAAACGTTCCCAGACTCCCAGATATCAACAATGATGAGTCATCTTGATAGTACGTACCTTTTATTTTATTTTTTTTAGAATGCAACTATTCCTGCTGTTCCTCCTGGGAACCCAGAGCATCATGGGTCAAGGGCAGAAAGCATAACAATCTCTCAAGAGGATTCCTATCTGAACATATCAGATATCATATGTTAAGTAGATAGGTCTGTTTTAGAACATAAATGGTAGTGACTTCCTGTGCTCCTGAGGCAGAGCAAAATAATCCATCAACACATAATCCTTCTGGGTAATAATGTTTCTAGGCTGGCCAGCAGAAATCTCTAGGAACAGAGGTAGGGGCAGAGGTGGGGAGAAACAAGGTTGTAGAGATGAGATGTCTTCAGGGGGACTTTGAGGAATGTCCTTTGTTTCAGGATTCCTAGGTAATGGCACTGGCGAGCTTGGTATGAATTGTCGTCAGTGTCACTCTGCAGAGGCCAAGGGTCAAGGGTCAGGATGCCAATCTAGGTTAAGAAGAAAGTACATCTCAAGGTGAGTGAAGGCTGCAAAACGGTTTGAGGCTCAGCCAGGAGAAGGAGCAAATGTAAAAAGGCTCCCCTTTATAGATACCAATGGTCTGTAGAACCCACCTCTCGTTGTCATTAAGGTGGCCTGAGAACATTATGTAGTAGGGCTGCTGCACAAACTGGCAAAGGAAGTCTGTGAGATATTCCTGTAGATCAATCTGATAGAGAGGCTACTTCAGGGCATCGGGGTCATCTTCCTCATCATCCTCATAGTAATCCTCCTCATCTACTCTTAACTCTGTGTTTTTCTTCCCCCAAACTCACAACCCCAGTCTAATCATGAGATGAACATAAGACAAATCCTAGTAGAGGGACATTCTACAAAATACCTGACCAGTACTCCTCACAACCGACAAAGTCAACAAAATAAGGAAAGTCTGAGAAATTGTCAAGGCCAAGATGAGTCTAAGAAGACATGCTGATTAAAAACAATGTGACATCCTGGGTGAACTCCTAGAACAGAAAAGGGCACTGGGGAAAAACTAAGGAAATGTGAATAAAACGTGAACAATAATGTATTAGTATTGGTTCATTAATTGTGACAAATGTATTCAACAAATGTATTCACATTATTTTAAGATGTTAATAGAGTAAATGGGATAAGGTATATGGGAACTCATATAATCTTTCCAATTCTTTTTATAAATTTAAAACAATTCTAAAGTCAAATTTTCTTTTTCTTTTAAAGTCAAAATTTTATTTAAATACATACACACACACACACACGCACACGCGCGCACACACACACACACACACAGGGCTTCATTATGAGAGATTTTCATTTGCTCAGCTGAGGTGGGGCCAACTGCAGGTATTTTTTAGAGATTCCCCCTCTACACGTGAATCAAATGTTGAGCCAAGGCTCAGAAACACGATGTATACTCTGCCAGCTACTTCTCTTTCATTCCAGTCTACTTCATCACAGTATTATTCTTGCTGTCCCTCCAACAATCCAAGTTCACCTCTAATTAGAACCTTCCTATTCACAATTCTGCCTAAATCACTGTCAGACCTTTTTTTTTAACCCTCAGATTATAAAGTGTAATTTTAATAATTAAAGTTGTAGAAAAACATTCCACCCTTAACAGGACACAAATGGATGGCTCTTCCCCCTCCACTTAACCCTGCAGATGCTCTCTAGTCTCTTTAATGAAGCTGCATCATTGTCAACGTTGAATACCAATGAAAATTTTAACTATTGTAAAAGAGATTCCTATAACCTCATATTTCCTCTACAGAGAAGTGATACCTGTGCTAGCAGTACATTATAATTGCTAGAACAATGTCATTCTCTCAACTACAGAGTCAACTAATTCTTCCATAAAGAGTGGTACAAATTCTTCATTCTACAATGAATGAAAACTTTGTATAAGTAGCATGACAGGAGGGTCATGGACTTTGTATACTTGGACTTTGTATAAGTAGCATGACAGGAGGGTTTCTCTAGATCTTTGCAAGATGTCGTAATTCAGGTCTTCACCCCAATGTTACATGCTTGCTCAGAGATGGCTTTCATAATACATCTTAACAAAAAGTGGCCCTATCCTGCCACACCGCTCACTCTTACACTATCATGACTTATAGTTTTCATAGTACCTATCACCATCCAAAATTACTATCTCTCTCCCCTACTATAGGGTAAACTCCAAAAGCGAGGGCCCTGTCTGTCCTGTTCACTGCATAGTTCCAAGACCTACTGTAAGTTACAAGAGCACACTTTGGGCTGGCAGGGTGGCTCATGCCTGCCATTCTCACACTTTGGGAGGTCAAGGTGGGAGGATCACTTGAGGTCAGGAATTTGAGATAGCCAGAGACAGAGAAAGACTTTATCTCTACCAAAAAAAAAAAAAAAGAAGAAGAAGAAGAGGAGGAAGAGGAGGAGGAAGAAGAAGGGGAAGGAGAAGAAGGAGGGGAGGAGGGAGAAGGCGGAGGGAGGAGGAGGAGAAGGAGGAGAAGAAGAAGAAAATTAGCTGGGCATTGTAGTATGTGTCTATAGTCCCAACTACTTGGGAGGCTGAGGGAGGAAGACAGCTTGAGCCTAGGATTTTGAGGTTGCTGTGAGCTATGAGGAGGCCACTACATGCTAGCTTGGGTGACAGAGTAAGGTCATGTATAAATAAAAGAAGAAAGAAGGCAGGGAGGGAGGGAGGGGGGAAGGAAGGAAGGAAAGAAGGACTGACTGACTGGGCATGGTGCCTCATGCCTATAATCCTAGCACTCTGGGAGACACAGAGCACTTGAGCTCAGGAGTTTAAGACAAGCCTGAGCAAGAGTGAGACCCCATCTCTACTAAAAATAGAAAAACTAGCCAGGCATTGTGGTGGGTGTCCCAGCTACCTGAGAGGATAAGGCAAGGAGATCACTTGAGTCCAAGAATTTGAGGTTGCTGTGAGCTATGATGCTATAGCAGCACTCTACCCAGGATGACAGAGTGAGACTCTGTCTAAAAAGAAAAAAGAAAGCACATTTAGAAGGTAAGACTGAGATGGGGATCTCAAAGCTGCAGGCCTCATATAAACTTTTCACAGAACTATTTATGGGTAGCCTCAACTAATGACATAGGGCCATCCCTTTACCTTAGTTTCAGCTTTTGTCTTGTTCTATTCATATAAGACACTGTTTGAACCACTAAGTACCCAGGGTGTCATCCTCTTAAAACAAGGTTATCTATAGCAGGGTTTTTGTAAGAATGAAATGACCTAGTCGATAGAGACTTTAACAATGCTTAGCACACTGTTAAGAGTGCAACAGAAAAGAACTAAAATATATAAAAAATATCAGTATGTTCAACCTCTGCCTCCCTACCACAGCTTCTTCTATGCGCTGACTAAAGAGCCAGCATCACTGACCACTATCAAATACCTATGACATACCTCCAGCTCCTCTGGAGTCATAGCTGGTCTGAGTATATGCCTTCATTCCAACTACCCTGCTACCAGTGTCCCTTCACTGACTCTCCCCAGTTGTTCCCCCTTTCACTTAACCAAACATTCTTCTCCCTAGCTATCCATCTTAAAAGCAAGGGGTATGGCTTCAAAACCTTTGAATCTTTCCATAGCAAAGCCATGTTAATTTTAGGGGCAAGACACAATTATAAGAGGGACTTTTCCTAACAAACGCAATCAGTGTAACCTGGTTTCTTATATCCTCAATGAATCCCCAACAACAACAAAAAAGCCATGTTAAGAACTCCAAAAATGCTACATACTCCAAAACTGCTAACTGCTTCTCCCTTTGCCACTTTTTAAGTCTTTACCTTTTCTTCAGGTGATCTTAGCACGAATTAGATAAGTGATTTTCAAATAACAGAATATGACCTATTAGAGTGTTGCATTTATTTAGTAGAAGGATTCAGAATTTTTTTTTAACAGAACAGAAAATGAACACACCATATAGTAAGGTAAACAGTGTTCCATTTCCATTTGAGTTATTTAAAGAGTTGTGTAAATGAGGTCACTATGTAAAATATAGTAGGCTATGTTCAAAATAATTCTAAAAACTACTAAGTACTGAATGCAGTAGAACCTCCATAGTTGACCACCCCCCTACATTGACCTAATTTTCATAGACCTGACATGTACCACATGCATGTATCAGTATAGTAGGCCTCATTCCTCATGCTGACCACCTCCATAAGTTGACCAGTTTGTTACAGTACTTTGGTTTGTCAACTTACTAAAGTTCTACTGTATATCTAATTGTACTTTTTGTTGATCAACAAAAAAATTCATTTAATTTAGCTCCAAGTGCAAATTTCCTTGACCACATAAGAATTTTCATATGAATAAATCCATAAACCAGATCAAGATCCTTAGACTCAGTGATTCATTTTGATGGCCAGAAATTATAGTCAGAGTAAAAGAAATCTGCATACCTGAGATAAGAAATTATGATCCAGATAAAAGGTCATAAAGTACCTATTTTTCTATGATAAAGCTAAAGGCCAGGCTCAGTTCAAATTTGGACCAACGAAATCCTTTAGGGACCAAATTCTGCAAAAACAAGTAGCAACAGAGTGAAGAACAAGAAAAAAGGTGGAATAGTGCTTCAGTGACTAGGTGTTGACTCTGTCCCTCCAAGGTGTTCACCTCAGGCCATTTGGCCTAGCAAGCTGCCTCTACCCCCAGGCCTCCAGCTATATGATCACCTTTGTTTTCAGCCAATCTGGCCTACTTGGAACGTTACTTTTCTAAGTGTCAGCAGACCTTGGCCATAATTTTGCCATCTACCACAAATATCAACCATTCACAGTCTGGTTCAGAACTTAAGTATCAAAATAATAAATTGCATAAATCGGCGTTGTGCCGGGCGCCTGTAGTCCCAGCTATTAGGGAGGCTAAGGCAGGAGAATTGCCTGAGCCCGGAAGTTGGAGGTTGCTGTGAGCAGTGTGACGCCACGGCACTCTCCTGAGGGAGATAAAGTGAAACTCTGTTTCTACAAAAAAAAAAAAAAAAAAAAATTAATAATAAAAAATTGCACCGACGCCTCTGAAATCTAAACTTATGTGTTCAACTAGTCCCTTCATACTAATAACAAAAACAATGGCTAACATTTATTGAGCTCTAACAGTGTGCTAAGCATTGTTAAAGTCTCTATCCACTAAGTCATTTCGTTCTCACAAAAACCTTATTTTATTTCTTGTTATTATACCCTTTTTTTTTTTTTGAGACAGAGTCTCAATATGGTGCCCTTGGTAGAGTGCCATGGTGTCACAGCTCACAGCAGCCTCAAACTCTTGGGCTTAAGCAATTCTCCTGCCTCAGCCTCCTGAGTAGCTGGAACTACAAACACCTGCCACAATGCCCAGCTATTTTTTAGTTGCAGTTGTCATTTGTTGTTTAGCAAGCCCAGGCCAGGATCGAACCCGCCAGCCTCACTGTATGTGGCTGGCACCCTAACCACTGAGCTAGGAGCGCCAAGCCTATTATACCTGTTTTAGAGATATGAAACAAGGCCAAACTGTTATAGAACTTGTCCAAGGTCATAAGTGGCAGAGGTAGGATACTTCTTGTCCCTCTCCAATACTGTATTGTTTTACTTTTTATTTATGCATATAACACTTATATTTTTGCTTTTCTCTATTTCCCCCAACACAATGTAAGCTCTAGTAGAAATAGAGGTTTCTTCCATTTTGTTCACTGCTCTATCTCTAATGTTTAGGAACTACCCTCATTTGACTGATGCTCAATAAATACTTGCTGCATTAATGAATGCTATAAAACAATGATCCTCATCTCTTGCCCATCATCCCACTGAGTCACTTTTTTTTTACCAATAAGTGAATGTACATTGCACTGTGTGCAAAACATCTGAAACCAGACAACTGAAACTACAGCTGAAACCAAGCTCCCCTACTAAGCTCAAATCTTTATTCGGTTAAAATGAGCAGCCCCACACCCTATCTGCCTAACAGAGCAAATGGCACGCTCTTTCTGAGAAAAAAGACAATATTACTCAGTCTCTACAGTTGTTTTTAAACACAAATAACTGCCATTAAATTAAAAAGTATGAGCATAACAAGAATCAAGAAAATGTAACATATAATCAAGAATGAGGCCCCAAAACATCCAGAGAAATAGATCTCTAAAAAATAACCAAATAGACATTGTAAAGTTGAAAAATACAATTATCTTAAGAATTTGATGAATGACATACAATGGAGTATTAGCTGCTGTCACAGATAAATTTAAAAAGAAAAGAATGAGACAAATCTATGGAGTATTCCAAAACATACTAAGTGGAAATAAACAAGTATAAAAGAATATTTCCCGTAGGGAGGTGCCTGTGGCTCAGTGAGTAGGACACTGGGCCCCATATACCAAGGGTGGCGGGTTCGAACCCGTCCCCGGCCAAACTGCAACAAACAATAGGCAGGCATTGTGGCAGACACCTGTAGTCCCAGCTACTCGGGAAGCTGAGGCAAGAGAATCACCTAAGCCCAAGAGCTAGAGGTTGCTGTGAGCTCTGACACCACAGCACTCTACTGAGGGCAACAAATGAGACTCTGTCTCTAAAAAATAAAAATAAAAAAGAAAGAATATTTTCCCTAAAAACCCCCATTAATGCCAGTTTCATTATGAGAAAAACATCAGACTAATCAAAATTAAGGAATATTCTACAAAACACCTGGCTAGCACTCCTTAAAACTACTGAAGTTATCAAAAATAAGGAAATACAATGTGGTAAATTATAAAGCTGTTATTAGAGAAAAAAATGGTGAAATTCATTAAAGTCTATAGTTCAGTTAGTAATACTATTCCAATGTTATGATAGGCAAAGAAAAGGAAGCAGCTCTTGATATGAGGACAGTTACTGATCCCATGAAACTGCGAATTTGGTTAAAAGTGGGAAATAAAGTGGAAGGGGCATAAGACACAACAGAAAGCAAAGCCTATGACATTCACAGAGTGGGGCATTTAAAGGAGACCCTTTCCATCTAGACTTGGGATTCCACCCCCAGACCTTTCAATCCCTGCAAAAGAGAGAAATCCCAGAGTAAAGGCAACCCAAAATAAAAGCAAATTTGCCACTATATAAACCTCCAAATGGAACTGTAGAAAGTGCTGTCTCAGAACTGAACAAAATGGGGGGGAGTCAAAAATGAAAGAAACATCTTTAAGAGATTGTAACCTTGGGCAGGTCCTCCTGAAAATTTGATCCAAGAAAGAAACCCCAAGAAATTAATCCAGTTTAATGAATCTAAACACGTATTCTCAGGCCTCAGCAGAAGCAAAGGCAAATCCTTTTGAAATGTGCAGATTCGTGCAAGCCTTGGGGAAATTCAGACAAATAATTTTTTAAAGGTAATAAGCTATTTAATGAAATGAAAACAAGCACAAAAGAAAAAAGGGAAAAAATCAAAAACAACAGAAGGAAGTGATTTACAAAGTTTTAACATAATGTAATTATTAGAGGCAGACTATAAATCAACATGCTACTATTCCCAAAGAAATACATAGAATAGGTACATCACGAAATAAGACAATAAGGTTGGCGCCTGTGGCTCAAGGAGTAAGGCGCCGGCCCCACATACTGGGGATGGTGAGTACAAACCCAGCCCCAGCCAAAAAAACTGCAAAAAGAAGAAAAAAGACAATAAAAGGATATACTTCACAAATTTATACTACCATATTTGAAAATCTAGGCAAAATGGAAAAACTTCTGAGAAAATATAACTTATCAAAATTGACTTAAGAAAAAAAATAGACAACCTAGATAGATGTGTAACCAAGATGAGGAAATAAGAACACTATCCCCAGCCCCACTCTCTCCAGTAGATAGCATCCATGGCCAGTACTAACAATTATTCCATTAATAGAAATATTCCAATCTTACACAAACACTTCCACCAGAGAATTGAGAAAGAGAAAAAGAAAACACATTAGAAATAATACACTCTACCTTAGACTATGAAGCCAGAATAACCTGGATTATGAAATCTCAGGACAGCAGTACAAGAAAGAATTATAGGCTAATTTATCCCATAAATATACATTTTTAATTTCTACATAAATTATTAATAAATGAAATCCAAAAACATAAAGATACTTTACCATGTCCAAGTTGAGACAAGTATATCACAGAAATGCAAGGCTGCTTTATAATTATAAAACATTATAACATGAAGAGATATAAAAAAGACCACATAAATATATATGCCTATTTTTGCAAAAAGAAAAACACTTGAAGGATAAGAAAAAAAACAAATAAAACTGGTTACCAACAGCTGGTGGGAGAAGCAGGTAAAAGGGGTAAAAGCTTTTGAGACATGTGAACACATTACTAATTTTTAAATTTAATTTTAAGAAGTTGGCTGGGTGTAATGGCTTACGTCTGTAATCCTAGCACATTGAGGGGTCTAGGCAGGACTATCACTTGAGCACAGGATCCAGACCAGCTTTAGCAAGAGCAGGACCCTATTTCTATAACAATATTAAAAAAACAGCCTGATGGATGTGATAGTGTGGACCTGTAGTCCCAGGTAATTTGGAGGCTGAGGTAGGAAGATTGCTTGAACCAAGAGTGTGAGGTTATAGTAAGCTATGATGAAGCCACTGCACTCTAGCCTGGACAACAGAGAAAAACCTTGTCTCAAAAAAAAAAAAAAAAAAAAAAAAAAAGAAAACCTATTAATGAAATCCATTATACTAACATAGTAAAAAAGTAAAATGACATGCTCATCACAATAAATCCAGAAATATCATGTGATAGTCAAATCCACTGAAATTTAAGAAAACCTTAGTGAACTAGGATCAGAACTTTCTTAATCTAATAAAACATATCTACTAAAAAAACTATAGAACATATCATTTATTTATGAAATGATACAAGTTATACCTAGATTAGGGAAAAGGCCAGAACATCCATTATCACATCTATTCAACATTACACTGGAGGTCCTATCCAAAGCAATAAGGCAAGAAAAAACAAAGAACAGGTATAAAGATTGAAAAGAAACAAGAACTGTCCTTCTTTGCAGATAATACATTCTGCATGTATATGGAATGAATCTACAGATAATTAGGACAGAGTATTTAGCAGATAGTTAATAGAAAAATCAGTGATATGCCTATATACAATTAGGGGAAAAAGCTTAAGAACATTTTTTACATTACTATCTGGTATTAACTTTACAATGCTATACAAGATCTTTCAGAAACAAATAATACAATACCTCCCCGTCCCCCTCAAAAAAAACTCCTGCAGGCTTTTTCATAGCATGATTCTAAAAAATGTTAATGGGCCAAAACTGGCCAAGACACTCTGTAGAACAAGTCAGAAGGACTTGCTCTAGCAGGTATTAAAACATGTTACTATAAAGCTATGGTAACCGAAAAAACATATTGTTCACACGGGGATATACTAACAGATACATGGAACAGAATAAGAGTCAAGACAACACATTCACACACATTCAGGCATTTGATATATGACAGGTACAATAGCAGATCAGTGCAGAAAGGGCAGACTTAGAGCAATTGCCTATCTGTACTAGGGAAAAAGAAAATTGAGCCCCTACTTCCATCACACAAACATCAATATTATGTGGAAGAAGATATAAAAAGCACTAACAACAAAGGAAAAATATTGATAAATTTTATTATATTAAAATAAAGATGTGCAAGGCACTTTTTAAAAAAGAAAGCCCACAAAATAGATGTTTACAACCCATATAAAGAACAAAGAAGTCAGAAACCAATATATAAAAACTCCTACAAACAAATGAGAAAAAGATAAACAACCCAATAAGAAAATAAGCAAAAAACCTGACTGGATATTTCACAAAAGACACTCAAAGTCATGAGTGACCAGACTACTGTGAATTAAAACCACAAGATACCATTACTTATCTATGAGATTGACTAAAATTAAAAATATTGTAATAGCAAGTGTTGGTGAAAAGTACACAGCAAAGTGAAACTTTCATATTCTTTATGACAATGCAAATTGGTACATCACTTTGGAAAACAGTTAGCAACATCTAGTACTAATGAAGATATGCATAGTCTATGACCCAGCAATTTCACTCCTATATTTATATTCCATTTAAATGTATGTAAATATGCACCAGGAGATGACCCAGAACGTTTATATCAACATTGTTTATGATAGCCAGAAGCTCCAGAACCTGGAACCAATCAACTATTCGTCCATGATGGAATAGTTAATCATAAAATGGAATTCAATACAGCAACGAAAATAATCCCTAGATGAATCTCATAGACATAATACTGACAAAATGAAGAAAACTCCAAAGAATATCTGATAAAAATAAATCCTAACAGTGTCAAGTTCAAATAAGTTTATGAATGCATACACATGTGGTACAAGTATAAAGATAAGCAAAGAAATTATCACCACAAAAGTCAGAATAATGTTAACATACGGGGAAGAGTGATGGTTATAAATGGAAAAAAGTATGGGGGGGGGGTTGAACAAAGGAGGGAGGCTTCAATATTACAGTAATATTCATATCTTAATTTGGGTAAAGGCTACATCAGTACTTGCTTTATAATTATTGTTCAGATTATACATATGTTTTTACCCGCTTTCTCAATGTTCATTTTACAATAAAAGATAAGGATTAAAAAAGGCAAAATCTAATACAGACGATCTTCATTATCAAAGTATTTGTCATCCCAATGCCAGCAACTACAAGGTTGTTTAGGAAAGTAGACATCATCAGAACATGACAACATTCACTGAGATGCTGATTACTAAATGAGCCAATGGCTTCACTCAAACTTTTCCACCCTAGTTAACACTAGAACTTTCTTTGAATGATTACAAATATCCACAATATTAATAAAAGGCAAATCATTTACAAATTTATTCACTCAACTAATATTTGATAGGCACTACTTGCCAAACATTGCTCTAGGGGACCAGCAAAGTCCAAGACAGATGAAGGCCCAGATGGAGGACATGGGAACTTCCACTCCCATCCCAAATTGGTCTCCATCCTCTTAGCGTCCTATCAATCTCCCACAAAAACCTAAAGGAACTCAGGGTACACATGTTATTTTCAAAGCCACTACATAAGGGAGCCTCTTCACTACAGAAGAAATCACCTGATTGTATTCATTTGGCAAAATCATGACTTCTCATGTTTTCAAGTAGGCAAAAGAATTGCCTTATCAAGAGCCTGAAAGCAAGGCACTCACTAATCTCAACATTAGTGATGCAGTGGAAACTGGCATAAGGAGGGTCAAAACTCCCAAGAAGGGCAACCCTTTCAATTGTATTAGAAACTTTCCTATCTAGTAAACTGTATATATACCAACTCCCAAGAAATGCTATACGTGAGATCCACAGACCAGATGCTTGTGATTTTCCAGAAATTATACACTAGATTTTTTTGTGTGCATGTGTTTTCATGGGTCAGAGTCCAGAACTTTCATCTGATTCTCAAAGTTCAACCAAAAAGGGTGAATAAGCACTGCTCCCAACAAGTTGACTAGATTAGCTCTTTAAGGACAAGGTGAAAGTGAATGTGGGCCACAACTAGGCCACCCGAGTTGAAACCCAGGTGTCCTGATCCCTAGGCCTATACTCTGAAGGCCCAATACTTACTCTTAGTTCTTCAAAGGCTTCGTCTAGGGTGGAGAGTTGGTGGCCCTGGTGAGTCCCAATGACAGGGCACAGGACACAGATAAGCTGCCTATCTTCCTGGCAGTAGGTGCTCAAATCCAGTCCATGGTCCGGGCACTTCCTCTTAGCCACTCTCTCTGCTTCCATTTCTATTTCTGGGTCAAATTCACTTTCTGCTTCAGTTTCTCCCTCGGCCTCAGATTCCCCTTCTTCCTGGTTGTCCTCTGCCTCGCTTTCTTGCTCATCCTCCATTTCTTCCTCACTGTCGTCTTCACTCTCATCGTCGCTCTCATCCTCGCTCTCTTCCTCCGTCTCGCTGTCTTCCTCCGACTCACTCTCTTCCTCTGAGTCGCTCTCTTCCCCGGCTTCGCTTTCTATCTCCTTCTCCTGCTCCACCTTGGCCTCCACGTCTTCCTTCCCTGCCCCCTCCCCGCCCGCTCGCGAGATCCAGGCCTGGGCACCGTGGACGTATTCGGCCAGGTGGTGACTGAGGAACTTCTGCCTGTGCGCCTCAGCGTGGCGGCGGCAGTAGCAGAAGCCACATTCTCGGCACACTTCCTCGGCCCCCGGAGCCTCGTCGGGCTCGCATTCGTCACACGTGCCGTCGTGAGGCAGCTCCTCGAAGGCCGCGCCCACGCCGCAGGCCATGTGGGTGCTCTCACGCGGCCAAGGCCTCCGAGCCCGCCGCCTTCCCTTCGCGCGGCCTCCTCGCTTCCTCCTTCCCCACCCCTGAGGTCCCTTCCCTGGGAGTCGCTGCCCGTTTGGGTCGCGCCGCGTCTCCTATCGGGGTCTGGGGCAGCGGCAGCCCCTGCCCGCGCCGAGGAGGAAAAGGCCTCCCCGCCGCCTCCGTCTGCTCCGCGGCGCTGCGGCGCTTCCTCTGCGGCGCCCCACACTTCCGGCGCGCAGCCCCGCGCCCGTGTGGGCCCCGCACCGCACCGCCCGCTTGGCCTCCCGCTAACCCGGCGTGCCTGCTGCCGCCGCCCCGGTTCCACTTTCCCTTTCGCTGTCAGGCGGACCCCTTTCACTTCCTGAGTCATTTAAAGTGGCAATGGCCCTTTTCTGGGTTTGCCGCGGGGCGCGGCTGTGCGGCTGGGAATGACAGCATCCCCGAACCGAGTGGGAGGATGGAGGAAGTCTCCTGCTGGCTGCGGAGGCGGGAATTGGGCTGCGCTTCCCCCACTCTCTCCCGGGAACTGCTCTCCTGACTTCTCAAGGCCACTGGCCTGGTGTCCGTGTATGTTTCGGTCGCAGTAGTACCACGTTCTCGTCACGATTCCCGTGTTCACCAAGGTGCCGGGACTGAGTATTTACCAGACTGAACCGGATCTCTTTGGACTTCCCGAGGGCCCCAGAGGGGCTGTGTTTGTCCTCCTTGGCTCAAGGAATCTCAGATCAGGCTGAGCAAACAAAGTCTATTTGCATTCCTGCCTCCTAGGGGCTCAGAACTTCTGGAGTAGTAACTTCTGTACCTTTTTCTGAGAGTTAGCCTTGGCTCAAACTGAGACGTCAGGTGAAGTGAGATGGGGACAGGTATAGTATTTGTCAGTCAGAGTACCAGATTACAGTCATTTTCCTTTATGTAAGACGTCCCTCTAGATTCAGATTGGATTCTAAATAAAAGTTAGGGGACTGTTGTTTATTAAACAGTACTAAAGTGAGCAAAACTAGGCTCAATCTTTTTGTGGCTCTTTTTAAAAGCCATCTTTTTTAAAGGTCCACTGTCTAAGGGATCCCAAATCCTAGAACAGTGGTTTTAGTTTTGTGACCATGGACAAGTTAATGCATCAATCTGTTTTCCACTTTTCAAAAGACATTTAAAATGAAAATAATGATAATATCTACCTCATGTGGTTGTTTTATGGATTAAAGGTAAAGGTGGCTGTACAGTATTCACTAAGCTTTAATTATTATTTTTGGCACGAATTATAGTTAGTGCTGGTAATGGCCCTTTGAAGGAGGTTTTGAAACATTTTACACACAGGGCATTTCTGGTTGGCTGCTGGTAGTGTAGGCAATTCCTGTCTAGTCTCTACTCCATAACAATGTCTCTTCATTCACAGGAGAGCTTTAGTTTTTCACTGTATTTGGGAGAGGAAAAGGGTTTTTTTTTGTTTGTTTGTTTGTTTGTTTTTAATTTAGTCAGGGGAGGAGCTGACATGTGGTTAGGAAGAGTGGAGGGGGATAGAACAGTGTCAGTTTTCCATTGATTGCCTTGGATAATTTTGAGCTAGGATTTCCAAATGGTTTCAACAAAATACCAGGAGATGAAGTTGTACTTTAAACAATTTTTAAAATTTCTGTGGTTAATGTATGCTTAACCTTTGGGCAGATTTTGTTAGATACTTATTTTTTAGAACCCCTTTGTTTGTTTAACCTCAGAATAATTCTATAGAATGTTGAAAAATATCAGATTTGTTTTGTTCTAATTTATACACATTTCTCTTTTCCTCCAGCACATTTGCTGGAAATTATTTTTGTATCTGCATTTGAAACAAGATTGATGCTCTATTCTGGAAAAAAATTCAACAAATGTCAGCTTAAATATTGACATTAATATACCTAGTGAATAGTGGTCCTTGTTTGGTTATTTACATTTCCCACTACTCCAAGTTTAAAAGGAAACAACATAGCCTTTAAAAACATTATGTTATCACATTTAGAAAATCTTTTTTCAATGAAAATGTTAATAATTTTTTAAGGTCTTAAAAAGAACATTTTTGCATTCAGGATTTTAGGAGGGGGGAGGAGAAGTCTTCCTGTCATTACTGTTATTATTGTGTCTTCTTAATTTTACCTGACAAAAAGTTAAATTATAATGCTGTGCTGTTTGGTATCTGATGCTATAATCCTTCTTTGATCCCTCTTTGAAGAGAAGGTCTTAGAGGCAGAAGCTAACAAAACTATTAGAAAGGTACTTTATAAAGTTCTACGGACAAGCTGTGATATAATCAGTCAATCAGATCTTCTATACCTCTCTGAACAAAAATCAGAACTGAGTCCCCAGGAATTGGAATCTTTAGGAGCATTCATAAATTTCATTCTTGCTGTGTTGATTTATCACTGCATTAAAAAATTGCCTCAAAAATGTAGCAAGTTAAAACAGTAAATATTTGTTATCTCACATAATTTCTGTGAGCCAGGAATCTGGTGATGGCTTAGCTAGGTGATTCTAGCTTAGAATCTTTTGGTAAAGATATGGGTTGCACTATAGTCATTTGAAGGGCTACTACAAATGTAGGATTTACTTCCAAGAAGTATCACTCACATGGCTTTTGGCAAGAGGTCTCACCACGTGCTATAGGGCTGCTTGAATATGCTTGTGATACGGTAGTCGAATTCCCTCAAAGCAAGTGATCTAAGGAAGATGGAAGAGGCAAAATCTATTATGACTTGCCATCATTTCCAACACAGCCTGTTGGAATGAAGATCAGCTCTAGTCACGGTGGGAGAAAACTATGCAAGGGCTTGAATAACATGAAGTACAGAGGGCTCTTTGGGGCCATTTTGGAGGCTGGCTACTGTAGACTGCCTTTTGGACTCTAACGATTCATATATCTCCCAAATGCAAAATACACTCAGTTAGGTTTTTTGTTTTTGTTTTTTTTTAAGCCAGGATCTCACTCTGTTGACTAGGCTAGAGGGCAGTAGTGTCATTGTAGCTCACTCCAACTTCAAATTCCTGGACTCAAGTGATTCTCCGGCCTCCCAAGTAACTGAGACTATGGGTGTGCACCACTATACTTGGCTATTGTTTCTATTTTTTGTAGAGATGAGGTCTCACTCTTGCTCAAGGTAATCTTGAATTCTTGATCTTCCAGCCTAGGATTACAGGTGTGAGTCACCATACTTGACCTAAAATACATTCATTTTTTCCCAAGGTCCCCCGAAGTCTCAAGACATTGTGTTGTGAGCTCAAAATCCAGAATTTGTCATCTAAATTGGGACCAGATATGGGTGAGACTCCTGGGTGTAGTGCTTTAAGTACAGTTCCTTGAGTATAGTTCATCTGAATACCTGTGCCTCCTACACTTCAACATGCAGTTGTAGGACAGGTTTAGGATAGCTGGTATAGACAACACTCCCCCTCAAAAAGGAATAAAGACAGGAAGCTCTCAGTCATCACTGTACCATAGAATTTTTAAATCCAAATGGGCACATGTTAGGGACTTGATTAGGACTCAGATCTACTGCCCAGGCTTTCCATGCCTTGTGACCTCACTCTTCCAGCTCTTGATTCCATTTTCTGAATCATTCTTCTTTTTTTATTAAAAGTAAAATGTTTGCAGCAATATAGTTTCATCATTTTGCTTCCTGAAAATAAAATTTAGGGGACCAAAGGCCACTGTTCATGTTGTACTATCTCTGTGTGTCTGCTGGCAATGTTTCTACCAATACAATTCTTTTAAAATTGTATGAGTCTCCCACAAATCTACTTGAGATTCACTCTAGTGGACAAAAATCATACCCACAAATTTCTTCAAGATGAGCCCTTCTCCAGGGTTTCCCTGCCGAATCTGCTATAACACAATACTAATAAGCTTTATTGAAGCCCTATTGGAATAATTCTCCAAATCACAGTGGTAGATATTTATGAAATCTGAGCAAAGCATTGATAGCCACACTCTCAGCTTTATCATTTGATGACATTTTCCTGGCAGTGTCCAGGATTTTATCTTTGCCTAGAATCCATTTCTTCATTTTGACATCTTCTGCCATCTAGAGAATATGGGAATTTTCAAAACTAGCAAGTTCTGGATTCTTTTCTTTTTTTCTTAAAGGTTGTACCTATAGATAATCCTTTTCTTCTTACATTTTACTATAATCATCAAGAAAGTATCAGGCAAAACCTTTAACAGTCCATCAGTAAATGTCCTTAGCTAGGACACCCAATTAATTAGTCATACTTTCAGCTTCCCAAATTACAGGTGACAGTGTTATTAAACTGCCTCTACATAACAAGGACCCCTTTCCTCCAATTTCCAATGACATTTCCTTCATTTGCCTTTAAGGCCTTACCTATAGCTTCCTCAAAGGCCATCAGGATTTTAACAATTTCTTCAAGACTCCAGTCTCTCACTAACATTCTTCTCAGAGTCCTTGTGGCTTCTACTCATTGCCCAGTTCCAAAGCTATTACAGTATTTCAGGTTTTTTGTTATGAAAGTGCCTCACTCTTTAGGATTAAATTTGCATTAGCAGTTTATTACTGCATAATGTAGGGGGAGAAAAGAAAACTTCCCTTTCACCCTGTGAAGGTTTGCTGAAAAATCAATTGAAAAAAGCAAATTAATAGAAGAGAAGAAAGAAATTTATGTAATATAATTTTATATGACATGGGAACCTTCAGAATAAGGACCCAAAGATATAGGGAAAACTGTCTCTTTTTATGCATAGGTTAAACAAAGTATGGACAGTCATGTAGAAATGTGATTGGATGAAAATGGGTATGATCTAAGACTAACAGATGGAAAGGAAAAATTCAGCAGGGCTTGTATGTGTAGATTCTTCTTGGCCTCTTTGTGCAGCACTCCTGCCTTCTGTGCATGGCACAGGCTCCTCACTGGAATGGGGGTCTTGTGACCTCTAATCAAACAAGATATGTCAGACAATTTCTTCATGGCTAATTTTTACACAGGAAGGCAGAGGAAAGTTAGAGTAATATTTTTAGGATCTATGGCTGGGTTGAGGAAAAAGGGGTTCCAGTTTCTACAAGCTGAAAAGAAGGATTGCATAACAGTTTCTATGATTAGCTGCAGGGAGAAGTGAGGGGTGAGAGATAGGAGGGCAGGAGAAAATGGGAGAGAAACTTTTGCTTCTGAGACTGCTTCTGAGACCTTCATTTTGTTTTCTAAGCCCCCAAAATTACAAATGTAATTACCCCCAACTTTGAGTCATCTTGAGGGCTGGTCATCACACTTGGCATTGTCATCTTCTCCTTGTGGTTAGCAGTAGCTGTAGGGCATGTCCAAGATGCTTAGCAGGCAGTAGATCTGGAGAACAGGGCAGTTTGCACCTGCAACTATTGGTGAGTATATGTAAGACTTCCAATAATAAAATAGTGCAGTCCTAAATAAACAGATGTCTGTGAGTATATGTAAGACTTCCAACAATAAAATAGTGCAGTCCTAAATAAACAGATGCCTGCTATTACGTGGCTGATAGTGCTTAAGTTGTTAAATATTTGAACTCTTTACAGATAAGGAAACCCATGTTCTGAGAGGTGTAAAGATTACCCAGCAAAAGATTACCCAATGAAAAGCTACCTGAGTTGGGATTCGAACTCAGATCTCTCTGACTAGATCTTATTATGTTGGCCCATGATATGAATAGACACTATCCCAAGCTACCTGTTTCCCAATAACTTTGTCTTTTCCTTCCAGCTGTGAAATAATGTCTATCTTCCTCCCCTGTTCCAAATAGAAGAGCTGAGTTTAGAAAATTCATACCATACTGCATTTGATTTCAGAAAAAATTGTTAGAAGTTGAAAAGAGAGTGAATATAAAAATCTACTGCTTTAGGAAAGGTATATATATATATATACCCCTTCAGCTGATCCAATTCTTCTGTAATTAGACTGTTGCTTCAGTGACTGATTTCATTTTCCCAACAAACTCTTGAGATCGCCTAAATCTCATCTCATGCTGTTATCATATTAGCTAACATCTTATCCTATTAAAGTCAGTGCAGTGAAATATGATATCCTTTACCCCACCCGGCTCTGAAATGTAAAGAATGAAGCCTTCATGGCTGGGCCTGTCTCTGTTCCTCACAAGCCTATTAGAAATGAATACACAAAATAATTCATAGGTCCAATACCCTTCTGAATATTTTCATTTCATTCAGTGCTTAAAAGTAAATGGTTCACTGCTTGGTAATATTATAATGCTCTAAACATACCCACTCCTTAAAAAACAAGCATGTGTAACAGTAACTCCAGACAAGCTATGATCAAGATATTTTCCTTACACTCATTTAGTATGTCGCTTGCTAAATAGTTCCTGTAACTATAACAATAATTAAAATGCCTCATTTTCAAAACCATCATTTCATTCACCACAGGAATTTAAAAGATCCCATTAAGTCTTATTTCAGTTTTCTTCAGACACTTTCTACAAAGTCCCTACTAGTAGATGCTTCCATTTTACCAGTGTGGATACTAAGGGCCAAGAGAGTTACTTAAAAGAGCATCCAGTCAATTGTGAATTAATCTCTGACTTCCTCTCCAGTTTCCAGCCGGCTCCCTAACTCCAGGGTGATGCTAATTCTTTTGGCAAAATGGTGTTTTTCAAACTCCTGTCCTTGGAGGTATTTTCTTAGGGGTGGTCTTGGCTTTTATCTGAGCAGGCTGCTGGGAATGAAGGCAGACAATCATGAGTGAGATGTGTGCTCTTTGGGAGTGAGAAAAAAAAAATCCGTACATTTGCCTTCCATTACTCCAGTTGGAAAAGCAGTCACCTCTGGACTGGAACTAATTAAAGACTTTGTATTTCAGCAGTTAGTGTACTGCCCTTGTAAATCAGGGATTATGAGAGAAAATCTCCCTGAGGCTTGTTCTCTCCATTTATTTATTTATTTTGGAACTCAGGTGCAGCTAGGGTAGTTAATCATACTACTCAGGTCAGAACCTGTGGTTAGTACATGCAAGGCATCTTATTTTATGTCATTTTAATTTAATTTAATTTAATTTTAAATTTTTCTGTCGTCTACAAACTTCATTCCCATTCCCCCAATTTCTCACACTTTGAACTCTTTGAAATGTGTTTGATAAATGTCCTTAAGTATATATGTATCTTTAAAAAGTGTTCTATTGTTTTATTTATACATGTGTTAGATTTTATGTGAATGTGCACTAAGGAATGGTTTCCTTTTTTTTTTTTTCCATTTTTTTATATATAGTACTGTGATTCTTAAAATCATAGATACCCACTCTTGTCAACATTTAGTATTATCTGATGTTCTGATTTTTATTAGACTAATGGGTATAAAGTGATACGTCATTATGGTATTAGTTTTGGATGTTTTGAAAGCTAATAAAGATGAATAGCTCTTCATATTCTTGTGTGAGTCCCCTATTTATAGCTCTGCCTACTTTGACTGAATTTTCTGACATAATGTTATTGTTTTTGCAGCATTTTCTTGCACTTTCTAGATATTAACCCTGATCAGTTTTAGAATTGCTAATATTTTCTCCTAATTTGTCATCTGTCTATTAACATTGTCTATTTTTGAATAAAGTCTTATGTTTTCATGTGATCAATCCATTCTGTTTAAGAAGTCATTCCCCACCCCAAAATTATAAACATATGCTCTAATACTTTATCCTTATGGTTTTACTTTAGTGTTGTTGTTGTTGTTGTTTGGAGATAGGGTTTTGCTCTGTCACTCTGGCTAGAGTGCACTGATAGATCACTGTAGCCCCTAACTCCTGGACTCAGCCTTCTGAGTAGCTAAACTATAGGGTCACCTTGCCAGGATATTTTTTCTATTTTTAGTAGAGATAGGGTGTCACTCATGCTCAGGCTGCTCTTAAACTCCTTAGCTCAAGATCCTCCTGCCTTGGCCTTCCTGAGTGCTAGCATTACAGATGTGAGCCACCATGACTAGCCCTATGGGTTTACTTTTTACAATAACTTCCATCTAGAAATCACCTTAGTATATGGCTTGAGATAGAAGTCCAACTTTATTTTTCTCTGTAGAGTGAGGCAGTTGTCTCAATATTCAGACTCAATTTATGATTCTAACTAGAAGAAATTTGCATCATGGAAGGTGCCATGATGTAGCTAAGAGTAGAGAGTAGAAGGCAGGTAAGAAATGACCTGTTCCCCCTAAATATGCACCTGAAAAGTGGCACCTTTTCAAAAAAGTTTTAAGATAATATATTGCCACCATAGATATGTAGACCATGATGACATGACATTGGGGGGGGTGGAATTGGAGGAGGAGGCTCCAATTCAGGGAAGACAGACAACCCAGTGGGTCCACAGGACAGTCAAAAGGAGAAAGGGCCATCCTAAAAGCTTTTAAGGCAGCCTCTTCTGATGAAGTGGGATGAGGCCTGAGGATAGGTAATCTCTATGTGGGCCATTCATTCAACCACTCATTTAATAAGTGATGATTGCCTTCCATGGGTCAGGCACTTTTCTAGGCTCTGAGGATACAACCACAAAACAGGGCCGTGAGGGCTGCTAGTGCATTCTTATTTCTATCACAAGTTGCCGTTCCCCCATTTCTGGCTCACCCTCCACACTACCACAAGAATAATTCTTCCAAAATGCAAATTTAATTAAGGTATACCAATCTTATGAACATCCACTAGCAGTTTCTGTTGGCATGGTGCACAAGGTCCTCCCTGGTTTGACCACCTGCTTACCTTTCTATCTTCATCTCTTGCTACTCCCCCAACTCTATACCCTGATCCTTCTCAGACCAAACCATCAAATGTACTATACGCCTGGTGACCCCAAATAAGGCAATTCCACCATTTTCCCCATGATAAGACCCCACAAAACCATTTTTTAAAGTTTATGTTCAATTTGAATGTATTAATATAAATGTTTGGGGATGTAGATGGAAATTTTCAATGTCTGATTATAATATTTATTGTATTAATTTAGGTAAATGTATTTAATTTTTGAGACTCTGTTGTCTGGACTAGAGTGCAGTGGTGTCATCATAGTTCACTGGAATCTCACCTTCCTAGGCTCAAGTCTCCCAGGTAGCTAGGACTACAGGCACATGTGCCACCATGCCTAGCTAATTATTTAATTTTTTTGTAGAGATAGGGTCTCTACTCTGTTGCTCAAACTGGTCTTAGGTGATCTTCCCACTTCAGCCTCTCAAAGTGCTAGGATTACAGGCATGAGCCACCATGATCAGCCTAATTTAGTTAAATACATTTTAAATTAAAGATACGTAATGTTAATTTAGAAATATTGATTCTTTTTGTCCTTTGGATTTCAGGAGATAATTTTCTTTTAACTATTCATTGGCAGATCTGACAACAGGTCTGTCTTAGTGATCCCTAGAGCCACTTTTTGAGTCACAGAACACAGATTTTCAGAGCATACAATCTTCAAAGCTTTTTCTATTGTTTGTAATACAGAACTTTTTGAAACTGAATAATGCAGTCACTTGAATTTTTATCACAAGCCACACATAACACCTTTATATAACAATAAGACATTTTTAAAGTTCTCTGTAGGTGTATATATATATTCTTTACAATGGAGCCAAGTGCTATGTTGATTTTTTTAAAGAGGCCTTTAAAAGGCTGATCTACAATGATGTACCACTAAGGTTTATGAGGACACATCTCAGGCAAGGAATAATACTAAGTCTTTAGATCTCTTTTTCTTTCTCTCTCTCTCTTAATTTTATCTACTTCCTCAACTGGTAATTTATTTATTTTTCTAAATAAAATAAAGTAACCACTTTATAAAATAATAACATCTAGAAGAAATCAAATAGAAGACAACCCTTTTCTGAAAAATAATTATTCTGAAAAATAATTTGGGGCAAGAATCTTGCATCACGTTTGCAATGCAATGTATGGTCCAATTATTAGGAGCAATTGGTTACTACAGCTCCCTAAACCATACCATGCCTTGCCACATCTCCATGCCTTTGCACTTGCTATTCCCCTTCCTGTAATGCTTACTTCATCTCACCCACCCTTGGCCACCTACCACTGTGCCTCTGTTACTGTGTTCATAAGTTGAAAAGCAGTTATATATGTCACCTACTGTGTCCCTTGAGGGCTGGAACTTTGTCTGTTGACTTTGGCACCTTCTGCACCCATGGTAGCATCAAACACCTAATTCTCTTCCTTGAAACATGAAACAGTGGTCTGAAAGTGAAACAGAATAGAAAGGATCACTATGTGATTTATTGTACAAACTGTATTATTGTACAAATAATTTGAGAATGGAATTGAGCACCGTTCACAATTATGCCAGGACACTAGGTATAGACCTTGTCCTGGGTAAACTGTGATGTACAGTCATCCCAACATGGTGACCAGAGGAGGCAACCTTTTTAGTCTTCAGATAATCCTCCTAGATCAATATTTTACCTTTCATGGGTCAAACTTCCTGCTTGTCCCTTCTTTCTCATTCTTCTTCCCTTTTTTTTCCTCTCTCTTTTCTCAGGAAGACTATATAAACTGGCTAAACCAAAACCCTATAATTCTCATCCTTGCTTCACAGGTTATTTAAGGATGAAGGAGAGCCCATAAATCCTAATGTGGAAAGTACAGTGTGGGTTGGGAGCGAGGAAAATGTCTTGAGGATAGCTCTTGTGAGTTATAAAAACTCAAGACCATTTAATTTCCCTCCTTAGAAACAGTCCTCGTGTTTCAAAGCAAATGCTCAGTAAAGGAAAATTCTTAGAATGATCTAAACACATCTACTCTGGCTTCATTTTGCAATCTATTTTGACCCTAAGGCACATTAAAGACCTAAGGAGATCGAATTGAACTGAATGGAATCAGCATCATGCAAGAAAGAAGAATTTGATCTTTTGGGAGAAATGCCTTTATGAGTCGGTAGAAACTCTGTATCATCATGGTTAAAGAGCAAGCATTTCAGAAGCTGAAAGATCTGAATTTGAATCCTGGCTCTACCACCTACTTGGCTGGACAATTCTGAGCACAATAATTAACCTTTTAATCTTTGTCATCTTATGTATAAAATGGGAGAGGAGGTCATATCAGACCTACTTCATAGGCTCATTTTGAAGTTTAAATGAGATAATGCATTTGGCACTATGCCAAGCACATAATAAACATTTACTCAATGTAGGCTAAAATTGTATATGTATATCAGCAAAAGTTACAAATTTTATCTGGAAGAAAATAGGCCAGGTTTAATGACCAGACCAACAGACTTAGAATGCAGAAATCCAAGTTCTTGCCATGTTTCTGCCACTAATAAGCTATGTGGCTCTAAACAAACCCTTAACTTTGTTGGCTTTTCAGTCCTGTCTGTGAAATGAGTGAGGTGGAGTACATGATTCCTATTTCAGTTGTCCATTGCTATGACATACACCACTTCAAAATGTATTAGCTTAAAACAATAATGATTCATTATTTCTCAGGATGTTATGAATTGTCTGGGCTCAGCTGGGTGGTTCTTATGCTTTATCACTGGGATCACTTATGCAGTGATCAGCCAGAGCTGGAACAGTTCAAGATGGTGTCATGTGTTCCAAGATGGTGTCACACACTTGTTTGATAGTCAAATTTGTCAGCCTCAATTCTCCAGGACATGAACTCTCACCCTCTATAGCCACATTTTCTTTACATAGCCTTTCCAGCTAGATAACCTGGCCTTCTTTATGTGGCAGCTGGCTTCCACGAGGATAAAAATGGGAGCTTCAAAGTTTCTTAAGGCCTAGGCCAGATATAACACAATATTGCTTTCACTGTAGAATATTTGTCAAAGCAAGTCAGAGGCCAACAAAGATTCAAAGAAAGGGGAAAAGGCTCTACCTACCTGAAGACTTTCAAAGTTACATTATAAAAGGGCATACAGGATTGGAGGGATTATTGTGACTTTCTTTCTTTTTTTTTTTTTTTTGAGACAGAGCCTCAAGCTGTCACCTTGGGTAGAGTGCTATGGCATCACAGCTCACAGCAACCTCCAACTCCTGGGTTCAAGTGATTCTCTTGCCTCAGCCTCCCAAGAAGCTGGGACTATAGGCACCTGCCACAATGCCCGGCCATTTTTTTGTTTGTTTGTTTGTTTGCAGCCATCATTGTTGTTTGGTAGGCCAAGGCTGGATTTGAACCCACCAGCTCAGGTGTATGTGGCTGGCACTTTAGCCGCTTGAGCCACAGGTGCCAATTGTGACCTTTTTTCAAAACAATTAGACCAATCCATGTGGTACATGCTGGCTCTGACAGTTTATATTTAAACCTAAAGCTCTGAGGCAATTCTTATTCTCCTCATTTTGATGTGGGCTCTGTGAATTCCCCACTGAGTGCGTAATATGTTCCAGGCCTTGAAACTTTCACTATTCTCAGTTTAGCTCCAATAGACAACCATTGTTTTTTCTATCCGGTGTCCCCTCGGCTTCTTGGTAACCAAACTCCCCTGCTGGTTATGACCCAGTCATCTTCCTTTCTAATACAATTCTGATTTGTCCAGATATTTAGATACTACCATTCTCAGCTGTGGGGCATGAACTATCATAGAGCTAAACCAGTCATGAAAATGACATCCTTTTTTGCCAGTACCTGGTTTTGAAGTGCACTGCTACACCTAAAAGTGGAAAGATAATAGGACTGCTGTAGTGGTTTTGTTATATCTTGCTGACTTAAAGAGTCAATTCTGAGGAAGACAGACCCAAGAGAAAGAAAAAAGAAAAATGTTTCTTGATTTGAATCCAACTATGCCTGAAGCCTTTTTCCAACATTTTTTCAGTTTACTTGACCCACCCTTTTTTGAAATAAATTGTTCTGATGAGACTTTCTGTGACTTGTAAGAAAAAGCATCCCAGCTAAGGGAGTGTGGATATTCATTATAAAACCACACACCAACCTGTCGCTTTAATTTTAGGGTATTCTCTGCGACGTTTATTGAAACCTCTGTTCCTTGTCCAAGTTCATCCATTTCTATGGATGTATTTTCCACCTGCAATTATATAGTCCAGCTGTTAAGAGCAAGTTCTTGGGACTAGGCCTGGTCCTGGGTTCAAATCCTGGCTCTGCCACAGGTTAGAACTGTGACCTTGGGCAGGTCTTTTAAACCTCTGGGTTATTTAGCTTTAGCATGCTTAAAACTAGGGCTATAATAGTTCCTGCCCCTTGAGGTTATAGTGGATGTATGCAAAGCCCTTAGCTAATATTTACTTGATATTAATAAAAACTTAACCTGATATAGTAGGCAGAGTAACATCCCCACAAAGATGTCCATGTCCCAATCCTCAGAACCTGTGAATATTTAATGTTACATGACAAAGGGAAATTAGAGTTGCAGATGGAATTAAGTTTACTAATCAGGTGACCTTATAATACAAAGATTATCCTGAATTATTCAGTGGGTCCACTGTAATCACAAGAGTTCTTAAAAATGAAAAAGAGGCAGGGGAGGTATACTGATATAAAAAGAATTCAATCTGCTATTTCTGGCTTCAAAGAGAGAGGAAGGGGCTATAAGCCATGGAATGTAGGTAGCCTTAGAAGCTAGAAAAGACAAGAAAGCACTTTCTCCCCTAAGCCTCCAGACAGGAATGTAGCCCTACTGACACCTTGACTTTAGCCCTGTGAGACCTGCTACTGAGCACCTCCGATACCTCTCCCTATACCAGTGTTGCCATGGACTCAATAATGAATAAGACAGGCATAGCCCCTTCATGCAGTCTATGAGGTATAGCATCCTTTCTTTTTTTTTTTTCTAGACAGAGTCTCCATCTGTTATCCTGGGTAGAGTGCCATGGCATCACAGCTCACAGCAACCTCAAATTCTTGGGCTCAAGTCATCCTTTTGCCTCAGCCTCCTGAATAGTTGGGAGTACAGGCACCCAACATAATGCCCAGCTAGTTTTTCTATTTTTTGGTAGAAATAGAGTGACTGGTCTCAAACTCCTGAGCTCAGGTGATCCACCTGCCTCAGCATCCCCAAGTGCTAGGATTATAGGTGTGAGCCACAATGCTCGGCCTGAGGTGTGTGTTCTGTGGTAACCACAGCTTTATGAAATCCTGTTTGGTAAGGAGCATAGGATTTACCAAGGATAATTAGAAGACGTAAGTCAGGACAGCTATCCTTGAGGGAAAGCAGTGGTAGAGTATGGGTTGTTAATTGAACAAGAGGTGAGACAGTAGACATTCACAACTTTATCTGCTATGGACTGAATGTATTGCCCCCAATTCATATTAAAATCCTAACCCTTAATGTTATGGTATTATGAGATGGAAACTTTGGGATATAATTAGGTCATGAAAGTGGAGTCTACACGAATGGGGTTGGTACTCTTATAAAAAGAGAGACACATGAGCTTGTTTCCTCTCTCTGCTCTCCAACAGGTTAGGACACAGTGACAAGATAGCAATCTGCAAATTATTAATACAAGAGTACTCTCACCAGACACTGACCGGCTGGGGTCTTTATCTTGGACTTCTCAGCTGCCAGAACTGTAAGGAATAAATTGCTGTGTGAGCTACCCCTTCTATGTAATTTGTTATAGCAGCTTGAAGGGACAAAACACCATCTATATTGGAAGTCTTGAGGTTAGGCTGATCAGGCTCCTCTCTGTGGAGGGCTCAGGGAAGAGGAGAATACGTTTTGCTCTCAGGAAAGCCATGCTTCCTATGTGTCAAGCTAAGGACCAACATGCGCTGTTCTTTCTATAGTGATGTCTTTGATCCTCATCACAACCTTTCCCAAGATGTTGTTAGACTCCTTTCATAAAGGAGGAAATGAAGGCTCATAGAAATCAAGTAACTTGGACATGTTTACATAATAAGTAAATGGCAAATAGAATTTTTAATCAACAAATTATATTTATTTTATTTTATTTTGGTCAACAAAGAGCCATAAATCCTCCCTGTTTCCCTACAGTGTTGGTAGTGTCAATGTTCTTTTTGCATTGTCCACTTCACCTTATAAATTATTTGGGGGTCAGAATGGTTTGGGCTGATTTACGCAGAACAGTGCACCAGGAAGCTTAATGGTTATATCATATTTCATCAAATTTTAGAAGCCATCAATTGGGATATGTACCATCATTTCATATACCACTAAGAAAGAAAAAGGGATTATAAGACCTCTTGATTTGAAAGACGTCAAAATGTGAAAAAAATTCATCTTAAGAATCCGTAAAATAAAGTAAAAACATGTTTTTGATGATGAGGTTGATGACATGTCAAATCCCAGTTTGCTGCTCTACTTCCTGACTCAGCCAGGACTTGGGTTTCTTATGTTTTAGCCCAGATAGTTTTAAAATCTAAGTTTTCTTTGAACAATTCCTTTGGAAATTTCACATTGTTCAAAGTACATTGCTATTCGAAACTATCTCCACAAAACACTAATAATGAAATATATTAATGATTGTGGGCTGAGTACAGTGCTGAGTGCATTAAATATCCCTCTTGACTTATCCTACCTATCTAATGAATAATTAGGTTTGGGGGAGATTATTGCCTTTTACAAACAGTACAGGTGAGCTGTGCATGGAAGTTTAGGTACTTGTCCAAGGCCACCCAGCCAGCAAAAGGAATGGCAGACAGAAATAAGACTTGGGTCTCCGGCGGGGACTTCAGTTTCTGTGCCTCTTGCTGTTTCAAGCAAAAGCAGGACAAAGCAGGGCGGACAATAGCTGCCATTTTCCTTTAAAAACTTGTCCAGACCCTGGCCTTTAGGGTCAATTAGTATCTTTTTTTTTTTTCTCTCTGTCTTTCTGAGGTACTTACCCAGTTATCTCCCCAGCATGTGTTTTTACCTTCCTGCATTTATTTGTTTTTCTTCTTTTACCAATCAGCCTCCAGAATTTCAATCATTCTTGGTTCACTTCTCTGAGAACTTAACCAGAGACGTGCTGGAATTGCAGTCAGAGAAGTGTCTTGAAAACTTAAAATTATAAAAAGAGAAATCTTTTATAGTCCATCTGATCTACACAGGAAATTAGAAAACACCACATACTTAACTGGAAAAATACTTGAAATGAAATGAAAAGTGAGATTTACTGTTATTTAGATTTTGATTAAAAAATGTTTATCCCTTATCTAAGGCTCCAGGACACTGGAAATGAAGGAGCTGAATGCTTGCTTTATGGAACTTTAATGATCTTCTCTTATTACGTTATATTACTGCTCTCTAAGCCTGTGGTCAAATACAATAGCTTTATTAAAGCTGTGATTCAGTTAGAAAGGGGAATGAATTTTTCTGCCACAGGAGCACTGGTGAGAGATGAGAAAAGAGGATAGTGCTGTTGGGGGAAGAAAACTCAACAAAGAAAGGACCCATGCCTGTGGCTAACCCTACTATGCAGTATTCTTCTTCCCCTTCACAGCTAAGCTTTCTATAATTCACTGCCAAATAGCCCGGGGGTACTTAGCTTCTCGTCCACATGGAGACAGAAAACTAAAAGGAAGTCTGGGGGTGAAGTTTAGACATAGGATAGAGCTTGCTTATGTTCTGTCTCAAGTTCCCACGGAGCATCAATAATGATAAACACATTTGTCAAGCAATTGTGATGGGCCAGGTACAACTCTAATCACGATCCATTTATCATATAATTTAATCTCCTGAACAATTCCATAGATAGATGCTACTATTATTTGCCTTTCATAGATGAGGAAACTGAGGCAGAGAAATTCACTTCCCTAAATTTACACAACAAGTAGTGGAGCTGGGATTTGAATTGATGTTTTGACTCCAGAGTACGTTGCACTTGATCATGATGCTGTACTGCTTGCTAAACACCCACCTGCTTTTGCCAGCAGGTCTTGCACCCTGGCTGCTCATAAGGGGCGAGGGGAGGGAGGGGGGAACTTCTCAGAGAGACAGTTATCTCAATCCAGCCTAAGAAAAGAGGGATTTGGAAGGAAATTGTTGTGGGGCCTCCTGACTGAAACAGTGCTGGCTCCCTTTCAAGGGAGAAAAATGAAGCAATTTCAAATAGTTGGGGGAGGTCAGAGGTCAAGACTAAGCCCCCTGTAGCTAAGCAATGTAGAAAGGCAAGTCTGTCATTGCTAAAGTGACAAAATAGAATATCAGGACATATTCAAACAATTATTATGGAAATTTACTGTTGCTATTTCTGAGACATTTTTGCCACCTCTGTGAGGGACATATGACATCACAAACACTCACAGATGACATAGAGGATGAGGAATTGAGATGTGGGGCAATTATATGACCTTGACCAAATTTCCTAACCTTCAGTTCCTTCATTTGTAAGAGGGAGATTTTAATAGCATCTACATCTTAGTGTTATTGCAAGGATTAAGTGATGATAATGTAGGCAAAGTGCTTGGCACAATGTACAGTGTAAAGAAAGTGCCGAATATATGATAATTCTCCTTTTCATTTTCCTGTCAATTCCACCAACTTAAAAAACTGGGTCCTCTCATTATTTACCCATGAGGAGGGGGTTTTGAATATCAACCATTCAACACATGTTTCTTGATTATCCTCCGTGTCCCAGGGAGACACGGGGTGATGGAGACTCAGTGTTATTTATGCCATTGGGGCTAGTTTCTGCCCTCATAGAGTTTACAGTCTGGTTGGGGTTGGGCATTGAAGATAATCAGAAAGAGGCAGTATAGGGTGCAATGGGATGGGAGTCTGTGTTCTGCAGGATCATAAAATGCCCCCTGAGGAAGTGACTGCTTAGTTAATGTCTTTAGGATGTGTGGTATATGATTGATAGTAAGGCATGAAGGAACAAGAAGGTCCCAGGTAAGAGAAAGGACTGTTGAAGCCATAAAGTCAAGTAGAGTGAGCTATGCCAAAGCATTGGAAGAGTAGACAGACTGGTGTGGCAGGATCTCAGAGAGGGATGACTGGTGCTGGGTGAAGTCAGAGACAAGAGCCAGAGGTGGGATGTGAGGTCTTACAACCTGAGGGGGCCAGCTCCTCAGGTGAGACCGGGCTCAGCAGCGGCCTCCTAGCACCATAACAAGTCTAGACATCCAGGAGTGTCCACTCTGCAGCCCACAGGCCACCTGATGATTTTGTGCAGACTTTATTTGCTTATCTGTGGTGTCAGATATCACAAAATGTATGAACATGAATGGGCCTTTTTGTTTTTGATGATCAGCTTTCATTAGTGTTTGTGTATTTAAAGTGTGGCCTGAGACAACTCTTACTCTTTCAATGTGCAGCAGAGGAGAAAAAGTTGGACACCCCTGCATTAAACATTCTACCCCAGTAGAAGGTTGAGTGTGTGGGTCTTTATACTACACCACTTTGTCAGGGCTCAGTCAGGAAAGCAAAGGCCACTCAATGTAATCCAAAATTAAAGGCTTAAAATACAGGAAAACAGAGTTTACAAAATTGGAGTTGGGGAGGGTCGCTGGAAGAGTGACAGTCAGAGAGGAAGCACCCCGACCATCATTTGGCTCTGCTGCCCCAAAGAACGGGTTTCTCAAGGTCCAGTTTAGGTTACTTCAAACATGGATACAGCTGTTAGGAACACTCTAGTATACGTTGTAAAGATACGGACACATTTCCATCAGGTATACACCCAGGAGTGAAATCGAACGTGTGTCTGCCTTTACTAGGTACTACCCAACCTTAAGTGTTAAAAACAAAAGAACCTTCCTTGCTTCTGTCCCTTGGGGATCACAACAGGGCTGCACAGGAACATTTCCAGAGGAGCTTCCAGACAAGGACTTGAACCCTGGAGACATCCCATGAAGAAGAAACTGACTTTTTTGACAGCAGAGGAGGAACAAATGGAGCAGGCACATTCCCTTCAGGCAGAATACAGAGAGTTTGTTGCCGGCCAATATTCTACTTTCCATGGGAAGCATCTCTTGGGAGGTCAGCTCTTCCTTTGCCTTATTCAGCACCTGGTTACCTGGGCAGATCTAAAGCAACCAGCTTCGGGAGCCTTTATGTGCACCACTGGAATTTTCATCCATGGCAGTGTATATTTTACATACCATTTTATTTCAAACAATGGGAAATTAAATGTATTAAACAATGGGAAATTAAATTCTATGTAAAGCAATGCCAGGTTTCAAGTTGGAGGGTGGAGGAAGGGATAAGATCCTGTCTCCAAGTGGCAACTTGTCAGATGGAATGCTTAATGCAATGCACTTAAGGAAAGGTGTTAATAGGAAGTCTCCTCATTCTGTGGTGTGCATAAAAATGTTTCTCACTGCCTGTTCCCCTCGGCCTTTGCATACCGCCCTTGCATACTGATTGCATCTCAGAATGCAGACCACACATGCACCCACAGACATACACAAACACTCACACACAGAATTCTCAGGATGAAGCAGAAAATTATTTTTAAAGCCCAGGGTCATCACACCTGTAATCTTGGCACTCTGGGAAGCTGAGGTGGGTGGATTGCCTGAGCTCACAGGTTCAAGACCAGCCTGATCCAGACCGAGACCTCTTCTCTGCAAATAGCCAGGTGTTGTGGTGGGCACCTGTAGTCCCAGCTACTTGGGAGGCTGAGGCAAGAGAATCACTTGAGCCCAAGAGTTGGAGGTTGCTGTGAGCTATGACACCACAGCACTCTACCAAGGGCAACAAAGTGAGACTCTGTCTGAAAAAAAAAAGGCCCAGGGTCAGCCAGGCATGGCTGCTCAATCCTGTAATCCTAACATTTTAGGAGGCTGTGGAGGGCAGATTGCTTGAGCTCAGAACTTCTAGATCAGTCTGAGCAAGAGCGAGACTCCCATCTCTACTAAAAATAGAAAAACTAGCTGGGTGCCTGAAATCCCAGCTACTTGGGAGGCTGATGCAAGTGGAGCTCTTGAGACCAAGAATTTGAGGTTGCTGTGAGTTATGATGATACCATGGGACTCTACCCAGAGTGACAGAGTGAGACTGTGTCTCAAAAATAACAAAATAAAAACCAAACCACCTGTCTTTAGAATGTGAGACCTTTCCTTAGGTGGCTCCCTGGTAGGAGGAGGCAGGCACTCACTAAATATTTGGTTAATAAATAAATGAATGATGTAGCCTCTCACCCCTAAGAAGAGGGAGGGTGACATTGGGGATTGGGTTTCATGTTGTACACTAGTTTCCTTATTATGACTCCTAATGACTTAATTCTGTGATTATCTTTATGCCCTAATAAAAAGCTTTTAACAATTAGGGGTTGTCTCTCTGAAGTTGTATTTTAAATTAATTAGGCATTGTATTTAATAGCTTGCACACTCTGTTAATGGTATAAGAGTGGCAGGTGTGTGGGGGTACAGCTTGTTTACAGTGACAACTGTTGCCTATCTCTTTGGTTTTATTTGCTTTTTAAAAATACTTTTTGTTTTCTCTCCCCACCCTAAGCACCCAGACAACATCAAAAAAGAAGGAATGACAGGCTAGTGGAAATGGCAGAATAAGAAATCAAGTTCAGTGGTGAAAAACAAACAAATAATAAGTTCTCTCCTCTTTTTTCTCTCCTTTCATGTTGAAGTCACTGGCATTGGAATTTCAGGTATAGATGGCTTTACTGGCTCAGCGGATAGGCAGCCATGCCCTTCTCGCCACAGCGTTTGGTTGAGGAGGAGAAGGTCTCAACTCCTAGTCACTGCAGGGAATGTTACATTTTGGTCTAGGTTTTTGTTTTTGTAATAAACACACACAAACACACATGCACCCACAAATGTGTGAATGCCTATTATTAAGTGAGTCAAGTCTGGCAGGTGGAAATGAGCCCTTTTGACACATCTCTATTTATTATGTTATTTCACCAACAAAGACTCAAATGCTAACTAGCTTTGTGAATAAATCGTGGATGGGAATGTGCTCATTTTTCTAAGTCAGCTGGTGGGCTCAGTTCATTGCACTCCCCACCTAAAAATAAATTCTCTGGCTGACTGTGAACATACTGATACTTGCTGCAAGTGAAGCAAACTTATGGGGACCATTAAAGTGCCAGGGCATTGGAAAATAACAGTGAAGTGAATGCTGATTTGCATTTATGTCATAAAATAACTTGTCACCTTCAATTTATCACAGTAATTGGTACCAGAGGAGAAAGTGTGATGCTTATACTTGGTTCAAAGCCACCTTTCCTCACCTCCCAGTCCTTGCCTCTCCCTCTCCTGAAATAGTAGTAGGTGTATTTTTAAAGATGAACTATCTTAGACCTTTTTTGTATCAGTAGAATTTGGGAAATGAGATGCATCAATGTATTCAAAGACATTAATAATGGCTAGTATACATTTTGTGTTTATTTTAAGACAAGTACTATGCTGGGCAGTTTTGTTTATTTGTACAGTTCAATCTCACAATAACTAATAAAGTGTGCACTGTTATTGTCCTCATAACACAGATGAAGAAACTGAGGCACTGAAATTTAAAGTAACTAGCTCAAGGTCAATTGATCAGGAGGTGGTAAAGCTAGGATTTGTATCCAGGCAGTATCCACCCTAGAGTCCATGATCTTAACCACTCTGCTGAACTAGATCAAGCCTGGGTTAGACTATAATGTACATCCTAATATACATTGATGAGGGTGGATTCATTACATGGGGAAAGCTCATACCCAAGATCTTCAAACTTGTAAGATAAAACATAATGAGAATGACACAATGACCATTTCCAAATCAAAAGAGAGACCCGTGGCCAGGTATAAGTAAGTTATTTCAACTAGGTTCAGAAAAAGAACCAATCATGTGTGGTTATTACCAAGGCAGTGGAAACATGGCTCCCTTGATTACAACAGAAGACTTTGAATCCTGTGATTCTATTTCTTCTAAAACCAACCAAAGCCACACATGACAGACAGTTGCATCTTTCTTAGGGAAATTTTCCAAGTTTCTTGATGTAGTTATTTTGAGAGAAGACTATATATTTTAGTTCTATGAATTACAAGTCGACTTCTTCTATTGATGAATTGTAAAGTATTTCTGAGCTTGGGTCTCCCGTGTTTCCGCGAGCAGGTCAATTGAGCTTTATCTGACTGTCAGGCATATGAACACCATGAAAAGGGGTACTTTTTCAGGCCTTTTGGGATATGTAAATTGCCCTGCATTTGATGACAGGCAGATCAAGGTTTAAATCTTCCCTCTATCATAGCCCAGGGAACCTCACAACTTACCTCTTTGAACTTCAATTTCCTTCTCTGCCAAAAGAAGTTGATGATACCTTCCTGAAGAGTAAGTCAGGTAAAGAAAATGCGAACATTTAACTAATATTTGTAGGACACTTTTGAGATGATGGCAAGGAATACCCAACCTGTTTTTCCATTTGGCTTGTGCTTTGTAAGTCCTCTGATCACATGCATTGTGCTAGGTATCTTTTTAAAAAATTGTAGTTGAATATATATGGGCTTAAAATTGACCATTTTAACCATTTTTAAGTGTATAGTTTAGTGCCATTTAAGTACATTCACACTGTTGTGCAACCATCACCAACATTCATCTCCAGATATTTTTTTTTTTATCATCCTAGACTAAAATCCTGTACCCATTCAACAATAACTCCCCATTCTCCTTTTCTCCATCCCTGGCAGCTACCACCCTACTTTCTGTCTCTATGCATTTGACCTCCTCGGTATCTTATATTAATGCAATCACACAATATTTGTCTTTTCACGTCTGGCTCATTTCAGTTAGCAGTAAGGTCTTTAACGTTCGTCCATGTTGCACTGTGTGTCAGAAATTCATTGCTTTTTAAGGCTGAATGATTTTAACGTTTAATGCATATGCCACATTTGTTTTATCCATTCATCTTTTGGTGAACATTTATGTTGTTTCCATCTTTAGGCTATTGTGAATTATACTGCTATAAGCATTGGTATGTAAATATCTGTTTAAGTCCCTATTTTCCATTTGGTATATACCTAGAAATGGGATTGCTGATTATATGGTAAAGAAATACTGAAATTTTGAAGCTGGGTATCTTTTGTGTATATTCTTTGGAGTAGAAGGAGTGTTGAGAGGCACCCTGGAGGAGTCTCGGGTGTTCCTGGAAGACTGCCCCACCATTAGTTGCCTACTTAGGTCAAGGACTACAAGGCAGCTCCACAAAAGCAAGGCTACACTGTTCAATTACCTGGACTCTCTGATGCCTGCCTTTCTTCCCCTGTTACAAGTGACAGATTGCCAGAGCAGGGGAACATAGTCCCAGAGATATTAGTATGCAAGCCAGATCAGAGGCCTATATGATTTAAAATTGCTTTTCCACTATTTCTGCTATGGATATGTGTCTGAGTGTGACACTTATCCCACCCCCAGCCCACCTCCTCCTCTCTCTGCTAGAAGAGCTAAGGCAGGCACTTTGGGGGTGTGTTAACCCTTCCAGAACCAGCATCAATGACATCCTCAAAGCATTCAATGTTTCAGCAGCCCTGACTCTGAGCATTAGGTTAGCCGAGAAGCTGCCATTCACATGATGACATCAATTGTTCCATAACTGACAGACACCGAACAGTCTCATTATTACCAATAAGGGAAGCACCTCATTCATATCACACCTGCCAAGGCAGCTAGGTTGGGTTGTGTATGTATCTGGCAAAAGCTGCTCAGCATTACAGGAGGAGAATCCTGCACTCTGGTGAAGCATCCAGCCCAGTCCCCATAGGGAAGACACAGGAGAAGATCAAAAGTAGCCACTATTCAGAAAGCAAATTCATTTTTCTTCTGATGTTGCTTTTCAACTGTTGCTGATCTTAACAGAGAGTATGGACTTTGTGGATTCTGAGCAGATGGCACAGGAGGTTAGGAGAGAACTCTCTCAGTTGTGGAATTGCAGTTGCCCCTTCAGTGGGCACTTAGCAGAGTCATCTTTCTGAGTGGTTCAGACAGGGCTTTCTAGGAAAATTCCTTCTGGCTGCATTATCAGGGGGCCTGCATAGAGGACACACAGTGTGAGGAGCATGGGCCTGGCCAGGAGATTGGGGTTTGCACCAGCATTAATTATGTCATGTGGGGCAGGTTACTTTACCTCTCTGTGCCTGTTCTCCGTTGATGAAATGAAGAGTATTAAAAATGTACCTTACTTTGGTCACTATTAGCTACATGGGCATTGGTAGATTAACTTTTAATGAAGTTTAGTTTTGTTATCTGCAAAATGGGCAGAACAACTCCTATCTCCAAAGCATTTTTGTGGAGATGAAATGTAAATGATACAAATTGTTGTAGGTATTCAACAATTGATAGCTATTACGGTTTCAAGCTATCTTCTACCCTTTTGAAGGTAGAAGGGGTATAAGGAATCAGAATGTACATACAGAAAACAAAATTTAGATTCGAATAGAAAAGCATCTATGTTGAGTTTACCTAAAGATGTTGCCACTGTCATTTCTGCCAGAATATTTGAGTCTGATGCCACTTCCCATATTCTAGAAGGCAGATGCCTTTTATAATTTGGTTCTGTCTATCAACAGTGTTGCACTTAAGTGAGACACCCCTGGAATCAATTGCCAGGGATAAAAATCATGGCACCTCAACTTTTAAGCCTTATCAATTTGAACATTGTTTTACGTACCTCAGTTCTCTGACCTGCCCGATGGAGACAAGAATTGTTTCTGCCAAAGAAGTCATGATTAAATTAAATAATAACTATATTGTTTTGTTTTATTTGTTTGTTTGTTTTGAGGCACAGTCTCTCTGTCCTCCTGGGTAGAGTGCTATGGTGTCGTAGCTCACAGCAACCTCAAACTCTTGGGCTCAAGAGTTCTTCTTGCCTCAGTCTCCCAAGTATCTGGGACTACAGGCACCTGCCACAGGCCAGGATAATTTTTCTATTTCTAGTAGAGATGGAGTCTCCCTCTTGCCCAGGCTGATCTCGAACTCCTGAGCTCAGGCAATCCACCCACCTCAGCCTCCCAGAGTGCTAGGATTACAAGTGTGAGCCACCGCACTTGGCTAATAATACATGTATTAAGATGCCTAAAATGATACATAGCACAAGATAATGTTAAAGGTTGGTCATTATTATACCCAGAAGTGTTCCCATGCAACTTCCACAGTCAGGGGAGTGGAGGCAGTGGCCTGGCTGAAGAGAGCTGATCATGTATCACTTCCCAACTTTGCATTCTGTGACATCACACTGATGGCTTGAAATTGGCCACAGGTGGAATGTTTTTTTGTTTTGCTTTGTTTTGTTTTGTTGTTTGAGATAGAGTCTCACTTTGTTGCCTTCAGTAGCATGCTATGGCCTCATAGCTCACAGCCATCTCAAATTCTTGGGCTCAAGTGATCCTTTTTTCTCAGCCTCGCCATTAGCTAGGACTATAGGCACCTAATACAATGCCTGGCTAGTTTTAGAGATGGAGTCTTGGTCTTGCTCAGGCTGATCTCTAACTCTTGAGCTCAAGGGATCTACCAGCCTCAGCCTCCTAGAGTGCTAGGATCACAGGTGTGAGCCACTGCAGCTGGCCTGGAAATGTTTAGACCAAGGAAAGTGGCAAACATTTCCAATCAACTCTGTGCCCTCTTCACACTGCCAGGTGCAAGAGAACCCACCATGCCACTCAAGCCTGCCTTTCTACAGCTCCTGGGCCAGGTTAAAAAAAAAGGAGTGGTGGTCAGGTCAACAGCTACTACCCAATTAAGCAGATGGGGAGAGGGAGACACTTTTCCTATTTCGATCCTGTAGTCTTCACTTCTGTAGAATGCATTAAGTGAAATTATCTGTTATCATGGGACAAACTTTCCAGACGTCATTTCCATCCATCTTAAGTTTTGAACACCTTCTTTCGTTGGAGGTCTTTAATTGTAAACAATAGGAACAAACTATGGCAAACCTAAACAAAAATGGGGATTTAATGGGAGGGAAGGAGGGCACTCCAGGCTTGAAAGGGAAATTCAAAGTAAGTGGCTTGGAATGGGCAGGTTGAAAGAAGCTACAGAAACTTCTGGCGGCAGGAATCCTCCGTCTCTCTGGCTAGAGTAAATAGTTAAGAAGCAAAGTTTTAAGAGACAGAACCCAATTGTGAGTTTAGATCACATGCTCACTCGCTGGCTGTATCACGGCAACTAGATTTAGGTCGCAACAAAATTAACCACCACTGGGTAGCAAACAAGATGTTCTAGAAGAAATGGTTGCTGGGTCGCCACAGCCATGACAATGGTTCACTCTACCTTTGTAGGCTCCCTGGTGGGAAATGGTTTATGGTCCCTTTCTGCAGAGGGGATGGTCATGGTCTTTCACAGAATGGGAGGGGAACATAGATCTGTGAAAAAAACCCAAGGTCCATCAAACCACAGAAAATAATGACCTCTTCGCTTTTAGCTTGAATCACCCCAAAGTTGGTTGCGTTCATGTGAATGCACCACACAGAATGATCTCAGTGTGGCATTCCTTGAGGAAAGACTTAGGAATTTAATTGGCCCTTTTTACCTCCAATTTCTCCTGTTCCTGTCCAGGGTGATTAATGGGTGATGGTTTTGATGACGACTTCACAGATTCCCCAAGGATCTATAATCTTGAGATGGCATCATAGGGTGATTTGCTTCCTGCCAGGCCCCTGTGCATTTCTACAGGTACCAGCTCAGAACTGGGGAAAGTCTTTTGTAAACCTGTCAGAAATACTGCCAGGCTTTGGTGTGCCTTTTCTAGTTTAAATTTTCCTTTTCCTCCTATTTCTCATTGTGATCAATTTTGGAAAGGTGATTTTATCATCTTCCAGTCTTTCTTTTTTGGTTGTTTATAACAAATCGGTAGATGATGGGCTTTGTTTCTTTGGCCCTATCTGGATGATCTCCCTTTGACACCAGATTTCTGTGTGGCTTATCTTTTGAGGAGTCTGCTAAGCAATTGGTTCAGGAAAGAATCAGTAGAACCCCAAAGACATGGAAGCTGCTTTTGTAGAACAAGTCATGGGAAGGTGGGTCATCACATAAACTTGTATTGAATTACTGAAGTGATAATAGTATGGACAATGTTGGTGCCTTTAAATGGGATTATTAAACACAAAATATTTTACTATATTCCACCTTTGAACTGGGTGGAAAGGGGCAGGAAAAAGCCACTTACTTGGTCTGTTCTTTATTTCTTTCTTATTTCCTAATGGTCAATTACTAATATTTACTGAGTCTTTGTTTTGTGCTAGGCATTGTCATACATACTTTACATGTGATACATGTTATTATCATCTCTATTTTCAGATGAGGAAACTGAGGGTCAGATAGCATGAGTAACTTGCCCAAGGTCTTGGAGGCAGAAAATGGAGGAGCCAGGGTTTGAACCTAGAGAGTCTCCCACCTCAATTCTGATTCAACCCTTTCTCACTATGCTACAGTGCCTCCCTAAGGGACAAGGGCCATGGTATACCCATCTCTTGCCTGGCACTTAGTAGGTGCCTGCTCACCTCTGCAGCCTCAAACTGCATAATTCCCCTTCTGGGGCTTCACCCTTCAATCACACAGGGCCTTCCTTTCTGAATAGTAAGCTCCTTCTCTCAGTCTCTCCAACACACAATTCCTTCTGATTGAAATACTCTCCACTCCCTCTTTTCCCCTCTATGCTGGCTGACTTCTGCTCATTGCTCTGGTCTCTGTTTAAATGCCACATCCTTCAACTTCCAATGTGAGGTTGTCCCCTATTAACACTCTCACAGGGCCATGTATTTTCCTGTCATCCCATTTATTATAGTAATGATTTGCTTAATGTCTGTCTCCTCTACCAGACTTTACACTCCAGAAGATCAGAAACCATATCTCTCCAGTTAACTGATCTGTTCCCACCACCTAACAGAGTGTCTGACCCATAGTTAGCAGCCAAGAAACATTAATGCAATGAATACGTGCTCAGTGTCTGTTTGCCAAATAGATGAAGATTTTGAGGCTGGGCATGGTGGCTCATGCCTATAATCCTAGCACTCTGGGAGGCAGAGACAGGTGAATTGCTTGAGCTCAGGAGTTCAAGACCAGCCTGAGCAAGAGTAAGACCCTGTCTCTATTAAAGATAGAAAAACTAGCTGGGTATAGTGATGGGTGCTTATAGATGCAGCTACTTGGGAGCCTGAGGCAAGAAGATCACTGGAGCCCAAGAGTTTGAGGTTGCTGTGAGTTATGATGCCACGGCACTCTACCCAGGGTGATTGAGTAAGACTCTGTCTCAAAAAAAAAAAAAAATTAAGGTTTTGATTCAAACAAGGTAACCAAAGCTAGGGCTTTAGATGACAACTTCACTGTTCCATGAATTTGAACCATTATACCTTATACCCAAGGGGTGCTATTTAAATTATATAAGGGACAATCAGAACTTACTATTGGTGTTAGTGCTGGGGCACCGGTTCAAGAAACTTCTTGAACTATGCCTGATGTTAACCTGTTAGTTGCAGGATTAGGGGAAGGTGGGAGGCTTGTTCAAGAGGGGGGCTAAGGTGGTTAGGAAAATGGGAGGGGTATACTCAGAGGAGTAGACATTTATCAGTTGAGCTGGAAGTATTTCAATAGCCTAATAACCAACATAACTATATTGATATATGCAGCACATACCTGGACCATGAGTAATCACTTAAAATAACCCAAGAGGGATTTCACATGGAGCACCAACTTCTAAATTGCTAAGTCCAGAGTCATTACAATAATTTTTATGGCATGAGTCATGCATCCAGGATCATAGTATCAGAAAAGACAGAGACTTTATCTGGAGGTGGGTCACGAGTCTTAAATTACAGGGAACTTTTGGATGGGTCCCAACTATAAACAGGTGGAGGAGAAAGGAGCCTCATAGCAATGTGTTTTGGAGATCTTTTATTGGCTCAGTGCCTTGAGAAGTCAAAGATGCTTAACCCTGTCTTTCATTAGCATTTTTGATTTTGCTAATAGGTCACTAGAGATAGGCTCACTAAATGATGAAATTGAATATGCTGCCTCTGGAAGTGCAAGGTTGAGAGTCATGTGTGATGGCAGAGGCTGTGTTTTCTTTGAAAGGTTGGCAGAATGTGGTCTTCAAGGGGCCAAAGATCAAGTGGCAATGGTTGGACTTTGCGTGGTTGGGAGTCATGGCACAGGCAGGGCACTGACTGCAAATAAAAAGTATATTTTCCCTGGAGTTACTTGACCTTTCTTTAATCCTGAATGTAACCTGCAGAGGCACTGGCTCTCTCCCCTACAATGTGGCATCATTTTGCTGGCTCTGATGCTGTTGGAGGGTCAATCTGAGGGCCATATGTACCCAAGGCAAAGGCAAAGGCTGTCCCCCCCACCACATGTGATTCCTTTTAACAATTCCTCCCCTTCCCTCTTGTTCCCTATCTTTTCCTTTCATCTTTCCTTTTAATCATTTTCCTGGTTTATGTCTCAAGCTTGCTAGTGCCAAACAGAACAGAATTTGTTATTGACTCCCAGGTCATTTGTTTCATGGATTATTTCAGGTCAAATCCTATTAACATAAATGTCTCCACTGTGGGGAAATATCTCTGAATAACCAAATAGGGCATCTAAATCCTCAAGTGGGGCCAGCTTATTACAAGCAGGCGTTGATAGCAGGGTTTAGAAGGAGCTCAGGTGGGCTTCATTTCTAGCGATGAGGCAAACGGCATGACCTAAAAACCTTTCTTTGTGAAACATCTATAAATGTTTTATAAAATATAACAAACATCTTTTTAAATGCATAGCTGAGCTCATAAAAATGTAAGGAAAATCCATAGGGACCCAAAACAAAGAGAGAACCAAAGGCGGAGTGATAGGTGTGAACTAGAAGTAGGACTGTCCTGGTTTTGTGTGTATGTGCCTGATCTTTGTAGTCAGACCGAGTTTAATGTGCCCCAGTGGGAGGGAACGTTGGGTCTTTCAAAGACCCTCCATAAAGTCAGGACCCTCAATGGAAAATTTTAACCTTCTAGCAGAGGGAAATGTGAGAGGAGATTGCTTGTCTTAGCATGAATTCTGGTTGAAAAAAAAACAAGTCTCTGGGAAGATTCCTCCTGTCATTATGTGTTTGTTATTTAAATTTATATCTTAAAATGATTAATACAAAGGTGAGCCAGTTATGCGTTAACCTTGGAATCCCTAACACAAAGAAAGAAAAACATCTTGGGAAGAATATAAGTTCAACCCAAACAAAACAAGAATCTCACTGATAAAATCCTGCCTGGACATGAGTTTACAATCCCAGTTTATAAAATATAAACCCTTCAGGTCAGGAGGCTAGATTTAGGAAAACAAAACAAAACACAGCACTAAGGTAACTTTAGATTTCAGATAAATGACAGATATTTTTTCATCTAAGTGTCTCCCATATATTGCATGCAACATATGTGTACTAAAAAATTGTTTCTAGCATATCTGAAATATAAAGTTGACTGGGTGTCCTGCCAATGTGGCAGGGCTATGTGTGCTAAAGTCAGGAGACACACAAACAGCAGTTTAGAATACCGCAGAACTTCAGATACAAGAGGTCAGTTGTACACTTTTAAATAATTTAATACATTAAGGAAAGTCTTAAAAACATGAGAAAAAAGAAGACCATATAAATAGAAGGACAGACAATGTGGAAAAAGAATCAAACCAGACTTTTGAAATAAAAGTATTGTCACTGAATTTAAACACATTGACAAAACAAAACAAAGCTTCAGGGATGGATCAAACAGCCACTTAGATACTGTTAGAGAGAGAGCTAGTCAATTAGAAGATAGACGGCAACACAGAAAGGTTCAAAGGTGGAAAATACATCGGACCATGGAGGATACAAAGCTGACCTGAACATATGCCCAGTAACATTTCTTGAAGGGGAGAAAAGAAAGGGAAAATAACTTAAGAGATAATGACTGAGAATTTTTCAAGATTGAATAAAGGGAATTCTTAGATGTAAGAAATATAGCATCTTCCTATCAGAAAAAAAAAAAAAACTCCAACCACATAAAGTATAAATACCTCATAATGAAATTACAAGATGCCAAAGATGAAGAGAATAGCTTTTAAAAAACCAATTAGAAAAGACTAGTATAAAAAAGAGAGGGAAAAAAGAGAAAGATAAGGGGGGAAAGTAAATCCTACTCCTTGACACTAAACATATCTATCTTCAAGTCACAGCCCCACATCTCACATGTGGGCAGTTTACTTAAATGCTTTGAGCCTGTAAAAGAAATATTTGGTCTATAACTATCATTACTAGTGTAACTATCATTACTAATCCTCATAACATGATTACCATTACTCATCATAACTATCATTACTAGTCCTCATAACAACCCTGCAAAATGCCTAACAGGAAGCCTTGTTTTTTAGTATGTATTCAGCAAAAAGCAGGTGTTAGTATTATGGACAAAACTAATTTCTCCATGATATTGATTCCTATCATACCCTCCTCATGGATCCAAACTCAAGATGATCAGTATTTTAGTGTGTGTCCTATTATAGAATGCAGATAGCATCCCTGCTGGAAAAGTGTAAATGACTATCAATGGGGGTCTCTCAATCCTGGGGATCATGCCTCCCTCTCCTATAGCCAGGAGAGTATCCTTAGGTTATTCAGGGAACCACTATGTACCCTTCTTTCCTTTAGAACTTCCCTAAAATTTAGAGATAAACACAAGGCCAACTTACAAGCCTTCCTTGACTCCCCAGATGAGCATACAAAGATTTGCATCATGGTCCCATGGCACTCACTTGGTTCTACCAGAAGATAGCATTTATCTTGCTCACCACTGAATCCATAGTGCCTGGAATTTTTTTTAAGGAGGTGCCTAAAAATGTTATTGAATTTTCAGATAGAGAAAGGAAACTGGAAATTAAGGGATGGAATTTGTTGTGCAGTCATTGTCCATAAAAATGCAGCACTTTTCTGGAGTTGAAAGGGACTCTAGAGACTATGTAGTCATTCTATTGCTTTTCCACCTGAGAGAAATGAAATGTTCATCAATTTATCTGAAGACTCAAATGCAGTCCTGGCTGTTCCCAAACCATGTTGCTTCACCAATATCACACTGCCTCCATGACAGTGGCTGTGTAACTGAAAGAAGCCAGGCACAAAACAACTAATATTGTATGATTCTACTTCTAAAAAAAATCCATAATTTCATAGAGACAGACAGCAGATCAGAGCTTACCAGAAGTTAAAGGAAGGGAGGAAGGGAGGGTTACCACTTCATGGTTACAGAAAGAGTTTTGTAGGGTGGGGGGTGGTTAATGAAAAAGTTTTTGTTGCGCAAAGTTCAGAGTATACTTACTGATGATGAACTATGCACTTAAAACGATACTACAACTAAAAAAAGAAGAATCATGTCTTTAGTCATTCCCCACTCAACCTTGCCTCTCCAGGCCATTTGTGGGAAGGGAACCCAGACTTTACTAAACATTAAAAAAGAAATCATCTTGAAGGTGTACACAGGCAAAGACAAATGCATGGTTTAGGGCCATCGAATTAGCGACACCCCTCTATTATTAACCCACCACTTCTGAGCAAAGTAAAATCTGTGAGTTGGTGCTGGACAAATGCCAGTTCTATAAGCTACTTCTTTCTGCAAAGGGTATAAAATAACTGTTAAAAGCATAAAAGATACCATATGGTACTGATGAAAGTTCTTTTGTTGTTACTCAATGAACAATTAGTTCTCTATTCTCCTAAAAAAAAATTAAGGTGCCATTAGGAGAAAAATCTCAAAAGTGTCAAGAAGACATATCCAAAATGGAAAGAAAGTTGAAAAGATAAATAAAATGAGCATTCCTTTAGCTATATTTGGTGGAGTCCTGCAGAGAAAAAAATTCCAGCTAGGCAGTATTGAGACGTAGTTTATTAATGCAGTTTCCCCCACAGCAGGACACAGAAAGAGAAACTGGTAAAACAGTCACATTAAAAAATTATGACTCCTACATCTGATCTTTATGAATACACAGAAAAGAAACTGTCCTCTTGAGTCGTCCTTGGGCCATGCTGAGGCAGAGATGCCAAGGATTATGTTTTTTTACTCAAAAGCACTATTTGCTCACACATGGTTGGAACAGACTGAAAGTTACTTCCCACATTTAGGAGATTTTTAAAGTATTTATAAAAAGACACTATGAAGATTTTGAGCAGTTCCCCCAATTGCATTTTGAAATAAAGCACTGCGGTCTTTTGTTCTTAGAGTATGTGAAATTGAAGTCTGTTTGTATTGCCTTGGGGGAAAACTTTTGTAGTAGGTAGTAGACTAGTTATAAATGGAATTTCTCTCAAATCTTAGAGCTAGGAGGGAGCTTACTGATTGTCTAATCCTGTGTTTTGCATAGTACAGGCTGTGTCCCAGTGATGAGTTATGAAGTCAATTTAGAGGGTCACAGATGGCATTAGGAAGTAGAGGAGGAGAAGGAATAGAATAACACTGAATAAAAATGAAAAAGCATTGCACATACTGTTTTGCAAAACTTATTTTAGTTGTATTAAACGTGTGTGTGTGTGTGTGTGTTTGGGTGTGTATGTTTGTCCTGGGTCTCAATGTAAAGCCTTTATGTCTTAATATGAGTTCTGGTCCAAAAATTGGAAATTATCAATCTACCCAAACACTTTCCTGTCCCATTTTGGACAACTGGAGCCAGAGGAGAAATGCCTTTCTCAAGTCACATAGCCAGTCAGCAGCAGCCCAGGTCCCAACCCCCAGTGTCCCTCCATTAGACCTCATGATCAAAGTATGCTTAGGGGTGAAGGTCAACCTTCATCCTGTGGTTTCCACACCCCCCTGGCAGCTGGCATTCTGTTGTCTTCTGAAACATCTCCTTGCTTCCAGACCAACTGGACTCTTTTCTTCTCCTCTAGCACTCCTACCGCCCTTCTACCATTTGGGATTAGTGGTTCTATGGGATGGGGGCATGTGTGTGGATGATGTGTGACTCATGGACAGCTCATGGTAGCAGAAGGGAAAGAGTTCCACAGCTCACTGCTTCCTGGGGCTGATGGCCCCATGAGAAAAAGAAAGACAGCCTCTCTGTGAAAAAGAGGGGGGACATATGATGACTCACATAGGGGGCATTCTCAGAAACAACCAGCTGACAACTGGGCTCTAGGTAATTCCCGCCAGATTAATGCACTCTAGCTGGTTTTTCTGAGTCAAAACAGAAGCACGTGGATAGTTTTCTATAATTGCAGAGAGAGAGCAGAATTATGAAAGAGGATCCAGCCTGAGACTCAAGGCGCCTCTGCTTTTGACTTAAAGGAGAAATGATCTACTTCATTAATAAATAAACATGTTGCATTTACAATGTACCAGGCACTACTTTAAGAATATTATAAATATTTACTTATTTAATCCACACAATGAACCTCTGGGTCTTTGAAGAGGACTCTCCTACCTACAGTTGTAGGCAGAAGGTTGAGAAGTGTTGAGATGTGTTAAAATAATTTGTTTTTCTTCCTGATTTGAAGACAGGAGGGTGAGTATACTTAATAGAGTTTAGAACTATGTCATTGACAAAGTGAATTAATCAACAGTCAAATCCAGGCAGAAAAGGTCAACTGCCTACTTTCTCTTGGCAGGAGGAATTGGGAAAAAGATTGTTCTTGCAAAGATTCATCACTTCTTGAAGCTTTCCAGAATGGGTGATGGATTTGCAAAAAGCCATCTGCTTTTTAAAAAGAAAATTTAAACCGCCCTCACATATTTGTAGTAGCTGCTTTGGTGTGTCGGGTCTGCTTTGTCCTGAAATCAACCACCCACTCAAACCCCCGTGGAGATCGAACCTGTGCCCTTGGCCTTCTGAGCCAGTGCCCTGCATCCTGCTGGAAGAGGGCCCTCAATAAATAATTTATTTAATTAATTTATTACCACAAGTCTAAAACTGATCCTGACCTTGGAAACAGCTAGATTTGGAGATGATGATGAAAATTAGTATAAGTTTACTGAAGCGTAAGAAGAGCAAAGGATTTGAAAACAGGATTAATTAGGGTCACAAGATATGGTAGTATGTGCCTATAGTCCCAGTCAAGGGAGGATGATCACTTGAGGCCAGCCTGGGCAACACAGTGAGGCCAAAACTTTTTTTTTTGTGACAGAGTCTCATGCTGTCATCCTGGGTAGAGTGCTGTGGCATCAAGGCTCACAGCAACCTCAAACTCTTGGGTTTAAGCAATTCTCTTGACTCAAGAGATTGGGACTCCCAAGTAGCTGGGACTACAGGTGCCTGCCACAATACCTGGCTATTTTTCTGTTGCAGTTGTCATTGTTGTTTTAGTTGGCCTCAGCTGGGTTTGAACCTGACAACGCTGGTGTATGTGGCCAGCACCCCACCCACTGAGGTACAGGCACCACCCAGTGAGAATCTTTAAGAAATACCAGGAGTTCCAATCCAGCTGGGCAACATAGGGAGACCCATCTCTAAAAATAATAATCTGAATGGGCAGCACCTGTGGCTCAAAGGGGTAGGGCACCAGCCCCATATGCCAGAGGTGGCAGGTTCAAACCCAGCCCCGGCCAAAAACTGCAAAAAAAAAAAAAAAAAAAAAAAAAACTAAAATAAAATCAAGAAAAAAGAGAGGAATAGGAAGTGATGTTTATTTGTTTTTTGAAGTACCAATTATGTGTCTTTGTGTTTTATATGTTAATATTTAAACCCCATAATACTCTGATCAAATCTCCATTTCACAGATGAGGGAACTAAATTAAATGAGTTGCTGAAGGGAAATAGGTGAGACACAGAATTCAGAATATAGTCTGCCCACAGAACCTATTACTCCTTCCAAATCATGTAGGAGCCTGAATTTTTTGTTTGAAAAATGATTCATCCTTAGAAATTTTCACTGACCATGACAGAACTTTAATTGATCTTTCCAAGCCATAGCCTACCGATTACCCACTAGGAATACCAACAGTTAAAATCCCTTCTCTGTAATTAAGTCTTTGTTCTCTTAACAACTCCACGATGTAATTAAACTTATTTCTTGAACAGGCAGATATGGTTCACTAAAGAATCTGAGAAGAGCCTTTTAAATTATGCTCAGTTTCTTGTTCTGGGTTAACCATGGTCAAGTCTGGGCTTGGAACTGAAGTGCAGAAAGAATGTACAGAATGCTGCTGGCCCAGAACTCACCAGTGCTGAAGCTCCACCGGACTCAGGGTATATTTCCTGTGCAATTTATGAAACTTCTGACTTATTTTCGCTCGTTGTTTGCCTTGATGAACATGTTGGGTAAAAATGCAGGTTGCTAAATATTCATCCTTTTCTTTGAATAGCCTCCATTGAATTAGGTGGCAAATTAATAGTAAATAATTCTTAGCAATGTAAAATGTTTCTTTTTGAAAGGTATAATTATATGAGGTCTTGCACTAACAATGTCTTGAAAAAAGATCTTGCCAGTATCAATACATTTTGTGGCTATATTGTGAAAAAAATTGACTTACACCACAGTTTATGGATTTTTCCAGCCAAGATTTGGCTTAGCACAAGGCTCTGAAAACATAAGGATGATATTAAATAGTTAAATTACACACTACTTTTATAATGCAGAGTAAGAAGGGGAACCCACAGAGATTTAATAGCTTCATGAGCCTATAAAATCCTAGGTTTACAAATGCAAGTCAAATAAAAACCTATGAAAGTTGTAACCAAAAGTTACTTTGAGCTAAAGGTCATTAAATAAAAGGAAGATAGTAAGCAAGATCACTTGGGCCCACATTCAAAATAAAATGCCGACATAAAACACCAGTGGGCTGTAAAACAAAAACTAACCTCTTCGTGGGTGAAAAAAACCAAACTACTTTCTAAATTTGAAGTCCTACAAAAGCAAAGGTCCAAAGGACATAACACAAAGGCCTGTACACTTGTGTGATCTCCCAAGGGCTGCTTGGAAAGGAGCATGCAGTTAGTACCCAGAACAGTACAACCTCTTCAGAGAACTGGATGGGTCCAGATGTTGGAGAATACGATCTCCTGAATGCACTGGAATTTATGCCAGGAGATTAAAGAGAAGAATCAATGTATGACTTTCTCTACCTGTTGGCAATATGGACTCAGTTTATTATCTGTACACGTTGTAAGGCACAGTAATTACAATGCTAAAAATAATGTGCAACATGTGACCACTGTAGTTAAGTTTAAAAGAGGGGCATTTGTCCTATTTTAGTCTCCACATCTGGTTGTAGCCTATTTGCCCAATGATTAATATAGAAATATATTGCATTGAAATCCTATCATATCAAAGTTTTATTTGCCAGGAAATATGACACTTTCCTCCTATCTCTCTCCCAACCTTCCCCGACATTGTAGGCTGAACAAGAATTTCCAGCTCTAGGATTCATTTGAGGGAGGACAGGACTCTGCTCTTGTCTTTAATTCTCTAAGTTTTGCAGTCACCACTAGGATGGATATGCATCCTTTGTTTTAAAAGCACATCCACAGGGGAGAAAGCGTAAAGCTTATTCTGAAAGCAGATAGGGCATCAGATACCTCAAACAAGTTAAAAGTACAGGAATTATTGTTAAATTCGAAATTTTAAACTCCATTTTATTGAAATATAAGTTTGTTTAGTATATTTACACCACACTCTGTGCACATATATACATAGAAGGCAAATTCTGTCAAATAAAAAAGTTTTTCTTAATAGAAAATTAAAATAAAAACAAAATAAAGTGCACGAAACTGATTTTTTTTTTCTTCTGGTGAACATCATCATTGTCAAAATTTTGGACGGTTGGGAGGGGGAGGAAGACGAAATTCATTATTTGACTCAGTGTATACAGCTGGCCCTGAATTCCTAGCCTTCAGGCCCAAATGACAAGAGGTCAGGAAAGAGTCAGACAAATTGTCAGGATCTGCAGGGCTCCCCAGAGTCTGGAGGTCCCGCTTTCTTTGTCCTTTCAGGAGCCGTCCCCTGCTTGCAACAGTGATCTCACCACCTCAGCGCTGGAACAAAGGGAGAACACAGGAAGGGGGCTCCACCAGCCAATGTCACAGCCCAGCTCCAGGGCCACCAGCGCTGCGTTTGGTAGGAAATTACAGAATTAGCTCAAGGACTCAAACGGAAGTTTTCCTTTTTTGGAAAGAAAAAGGGGGCCCAAGATTGGGGGGCATCTCCCACAGGGTCGGCCACTCAAGGGCCAAACCCCAGCAGCCAGTTGCTTCAGACCCAATCTCCGCGCTGGCACGGGAAAAGAATCCTTTATCAGCTGGGTGGAGGGGAATGTTAACACTTCTCGGTCGGTGAGTTCCTCCTCCCAGAACTTTGAAAGAAAATACCGTGGGACTGAAAGAAGGGGGCAGGTGGGTGAAGCTAAAGTTTTAGACACCTTCACGCTCAGGCCACTGGCTGGGCGTTGGCTGGCTGGTCCCAGACAGAGGCAGAGACCACAGCCCTTCCCCCCACCATCCATACCCTAGTCCCGGTCTCTCTCTCTTCTCCTCCCGGTGATGCTAAGTCCCCGGCCGGCGGCCGTACTTGGCCTTACAGTGCAAAATGTGCTTGGCTAGGAAGTGGAGGCGGCGCTGTAGCAGCTGAGCATGGGGGTCGGCGAGCGCGGCCAGCTCGGGGAAGCGAGGCTCGTGGCGCCGATAGAGGCGCAGCAGCCGGGCCGCCGCGTCCTGCCCGCGGTGTAGCTCCAGGACGCGACGCGCAGTTCGTTCGCGAAACACGCACACTGACTGCAACAGCGGCTCGTTATATTTGTCCCACATGCCTGCCACCCGGTAGCCATGCACCAAGCCCGCCTCGTTGTCCAGAAAGACCAGCGCCCCGCCGGGACCGCGGTGCAGGTTGCTGGTGGCGCGCTGCATGACGCGCGGGTCCCATTGCAGGCTGAAGAGGTTGCTTACAAGCCGGTCGAAGTTGGCCGTCAGGTAATCGAAGAGGATCAAGTCGGTCCATTGCACTAGGTCCACCAGCTCCGCCTGGCTGAGGTTGGTCAGCTCGCCCCCCGCGTCGCGCAGGGGCTGCAGACGGCCGTCCTCCGAGCGCCAGGGTGCCGGCACCACCACGTCGGTGAGGTTGGGCAGCCAGCGCGTCAGGCTCACCACGCTGCCCTCTGTCCAGTGTGCGGCGCGCAGCTCCTCCTGCACCTGCGCCCACTGCGCGCCCCGCGCCTCCACCCGAGCCAGTGCCAGCGGCGGCACGTGGCGCTGGAGCCCCAGCAGGCGCGCCAGGTAGTAGGACAGGGCTTCGCCCTGGATCTGCTCCGGGTTGATGCCGTACCGCACACAGGCGCGGGTGCCATCGGCAAAGCGGGCCAGTCGGTTGGAGCTTCGCCCACAGCCCCCACGCTCCAGGGCCACCACCCGGGCGCCCCGCGCCATCTCCAGCCAGGCTGCCGCCTGGGCCTCCGAAAAGCCCCGGGGCACCTGCTCCTCCAGGCTGCGGCTCCAAAAGACGCCCCCATGTACCACGACGCGCTCCTCCGGCCCCTGCCACCCGGCCGGCACGTGTCGCCTGTGCTCACCCGGGGGCTGCCGGGGCGGGCCATCTGCGCCGGCCGCCAGGGTGAGCAGCGCCCGGAAAGTTTTCAGGGAGCCGCCGCGGGCGTCCCAAGGCAGGGGCGGGGGCAGAGGAAAGCGAGGCGCGGGCGCTGGGCCGTCGCTCCCGGCCCAACGCCGTGGGAGTCGGTCTTCAGGCGGCGGGGAGGCGGGTAGCTCGGAACGCGGCGGCAGGAGCCCGCCCCACAGCGCCAGCAGCGAGCCCAGCGCCAGCAGCCAGAGCCCCGCGGTGGCGGCAGCGCCCCGCATCCTCCTGCCCATGCTCCCGCGCCGGTGCCACCGCCGCCGCCGCCTCTTCAAGCCGAGCCCAGGCCCCCGGGTCCCGGCGGCGAGGCGGGCCCGGTAGCTTGTTGGCTCCGGGGCTTCGGGCGCCTCAGCCCCATCGCGGCCGCCGGTCGCTGTGGAGCTCTGTCCGGCGCTCTGCCCTGCCCGGCGCTGGGAACTCGCCTCTCCGCCGCTTCCCAGCTGCTTTTGTATTTCGCTGTGAGACCCTCCGGTGGGCGCGATTCACAGGCGCCCGGACCACGTGGGAGGGAGGGGGATCCCGCTCCCCTCCTCTGCCGCTGCTCCCCGCCCCCCGCTCCCCCGCCCCTTCCCCTCCTCTTCCCCTTAAAGCGGCGATGGCTCCTTCCAGGAGGGAGAGGCGGCCCCAGCTCGGCCAGGGACTTAGAGGCCGGGAGGAAGCTGGTCTGGCTGCGCGGCGGTGCAGAGCCACAGTCCCAGGCCTGGCTGCAGAGACGCGCCCTGGGCCCTCGCGAGGGTCGGGTGGTCGCCGGCTCCCTTCGCCTAGGCAGCTCTTGTCCTGCAAACTTTAGGCGGATCCCACTGCGCTCCGGGCTCCGCCAGGCGAGGATCAGGGCGGGTCCCTTTGCTTTCTTCGTTTTTGACCGGGTGATTCACGCTGTCTTATGTAAATCCCTGGGAATCTTTCCGAGCCACAGCGGAGGTGAGTCCAGTAGGGAGAGGAGCCGTCTGTAGCCAGCAACTTTGAACCAAACCCCCTACTCCCCCCACCCCGAGCACGCCCACTACCACCAGTCGCTGCGGACTTGAGAGCTTTGAGGTTGGCCGCCCTGCCTTTCTCAAGGGCCTGGGGGGTATTAAACCGGGACGTGCACATGCACGCAGCACACCTTGGCCAGCTCCCATGCGTTCGTGTATCCGTTCAACCAAGAGACTGCCCGGGTTGTGGTCACAAGAGCAGTAAAACCCACAGATTCGGGTCCCGGTGTTCACGGAGTTTGCATTCCAGTGGAATGTTCGGGTTGCTGTTTGGAGGTAGTCTGGGATCTGAACTCTTGTGGGGGAGCCGGGTATCAGGGATAACTTCTCAAAAGAAATGGTACTGTTTCTTCCCTGAGGAAATTGAGGCACGGAGGAGGTATGGGTCTTGCTCAAGGTTCCGCAGTTAGCAAGTGGAGAAGGTAAAAGTCGAACTCGGGACTCCTGGCCCCACCCTGCTTGATTTTCTCTCTATAGAGAAAGTTAAGTATTTTTATCAAGTCACCATTCTCAATTTTTAAGCTCACTGTCATTTAGTCACTTTATTCCCAAAATGTGATTTTCAGTTGAATGAAAGGAAGAAAAAAACAACAATCCATATTGCAGTTGATTTACTGGTTTAATGGTTGGGGGGCTGGGATGGTAAGGAGATGGTGAAAAAACAAAGGAAACAAAATAAAGAAATAAATAAAATCCCTAATACATTTTCTTCCAGCCACCTTTGTATTTAAACTACCAGGAAAATTTTTGGATGTGAACCCGCCCTCTCCCTTCCCTCTCTATGTCCCAGATCCAAATCGGGATTCCCAGGTTAGACACAGGTTAGACAGGAGATAGGGGGTGGGAGGTGCTAGAATCTACCTCCTGAAAGCCAGAGTTTGAAACTTGTCTCCTTACCCAAGTTTCTTTTCTCCCCTTTATGCCTCCATGAGGTGCACTTAGGGATTTTCAGGTGTACTGCCTCATTGGCTGTCACTGATTATATTGTATTCTCCAAAGAATGAATGTTCTGAAATCATAGAGCAGACACTCTGTTTGTGGCTGAGCAAGGGCATCAAAAAACCACATTTGGGGCCTTCCAGCCCTGACCTTCCATGTTTTCTCTGGTGTGGTAAGTACATATTGGCTGAAGTGTGGGGTCTTTGTGGAATCTCTTCCCAACCACATGGTGGCTATATCATTCCTTTTTATAGCTTTTATCTGATAATGAGATTACTATGGCTCCCATATGGTTACATCAAACTATATTAATTCATTTAAAGGTATTATCTTCCTGGCCCATACAAGCTCCCGCCTCCCATCTTTCCCTAGCGGGCAGGGATTGTGTCTTAACAACTTTTACTTTTTTTACTACCCAACGTAGTGTGTTGCATTAAGTAAGTGTTCGATGGGTTAATTTTTTTTGTGTTTTTTTGTCTTTTGGTTTAACTTCTATTGGTGTAGATGTACATATTTTAAATGCAGCGCTTTTAGCTTGGGTAAACTGTAATCAAGATCGCCACCTTGTGGGCATAAGTAGAATATCATCTAATTAGAGAAAAGTGTATATATTAATATTTTTAACAGGACGATTAATTGTTTACGTTAAGCTCTAAGAATATGAAACGGCTATTATGGCCCAACCTATGTCTTAAGGGTTATGGAGAAATCCAAAGTAGTTGATGTCTCCATTTTTTTGGCTGTTAGCAAAAGCTGTAAATAACTACTGGGGATCTTTCATTGTAAACTTCGCAGGGAGCCTGTCTTGACCTTTGTTTTATGGCTGCCTGGGCACAATGCCTGGCACTTAGTGAGTGTTCAATAATAATTTGTTGAATAAATTATTGGCTCGTTAATAAGATGAAGCTCTACAAGCAGTGTGTATCAAGTTTTTTTTTTTTTTAACTAAGGGGTACAAGATAAGACTTTATATTAATTTTAAAAGGAATAAACATGGGTGAGGGCTCTGCATAATGAGTGTGGGGTAGGCAAATGATTTCCAGTCTGGAAGGGGTGGCTTCAAACTCAGGTACCCCAAGTCCTGGAATCTCCCAATCATATTTCTGGTAAACTGAGGCTTCAGAAGATGAACTGATTTTACCTTTGAACAGCCTTTTGCCTGTGGCTATGAGACTGAATGCACCAGGTACCAGGACAGGATGCATGAACAGAAACTTTAACAAGTTAATAGAAATGCAGAATTACAGAATACCAGAGGAATAAACACACACACACACATACACACATACCCAAAGTAGAATGCCGTTTTAAAGTGACATTTGATTATTTTTGACATTGTTTAACAACACTACTCTGTTTTGCCTGTTGGATAAAAGCACTCCCATTCTCCTTTACTTTTCAACCTATGGATACCCCCATTTCCCCTGTGGCCAACACAATGTGGCTTCTGGGGATCACATAGTTAATCATAACATGTACTGCTAGTCCCTTCTGGCATTTGCTTGGGGGTGAGATGCTGCTCACCTATCCCTAAACTGGTATCTATTTGCACCTTTAAGACTTTTTTATACTCCCGACCTGGACTTCTAATATCCTCAAACTTCCAACATCTTCAAACTTCAAAAGTCTGTTTGAAGAACGACCTGGTTCATATAACAGTGCTTCCTGGGCAAGAGAGAAGTGGTGGAGTTGAGGGATGGGAGCAGGGCAGGAGGCTTGGAGTTGGAAGACCTTCCAAGTCTGGCATTACAAGTATCTGGATTGTTCCTTTAGCTAGTTATTTACCTTCTACAAGTTTTAGTTTCTGAATCTGAAAAATTAGGTTAATAAATGCTACCTAACGCACAGGACTGTTATGCAGCTCATGTGAAATACTCGTTATAATAACCACAACAGTGGCACCAAACACTTATGGAGTTTGCTTATTCTGGGCCCAGTGTGGGGCTAAGCTGCGAATGTGCTTTATCTCATTTAAGCCTCCCAGCAAGTAGTCTTGTTATCCCGCATAGGTGGGAAAGCTGAGGCTCAGCCAGTGACTGGCCTGAAGTCCTGCAGCAAGGAAGTGGCAGGGCTGAGATTCTAGAATGATGGAGGCAAAAACCCCTTGTTAATTATAAACTGCTGGGGAAATGGCAGGCATAAAAATTTTTGCATTAAATCAAAATAGATTCAGCTCAGATGCAAATTTGCTTTAAAATGTTCTCTGTGGTTGCTGCTAAGTGAAGTGGTGAAGAGTGTGAATTTTCTGAGTCTGAAACTGAGTCCTGTCACTTACCAGGTGTGTGGCCTTCAGTACGTTACTTTAACTTCTCTGTACCTTAGTTTGCGCATCTGTAAAATGCAATAATAATAGTATTGTTAGTAACAATAGTTACAATAATTACATAATATCTAATGATTACAAGTAATTAATAATAACAAACCTTATAGATTATTGTGATGATTAAATTAGTTCTTATATTTAAAGTCCTTAAAACACCATCTAAAGTAGTGGTTCTCAACCTTCCTAATGCTGTGACCCTCTGATATAGTTCCTCATGTTGTGGTGACCCCCAACCATAAAATTATTTTCTTTGCTACTTCATAACTGTAATTTTTGCTACTGTTATGAATTATAACATAAATATATGATATTAGGTGACCCCTGTGAAAGGGTTGTTTGACCCCAAAAGGGGTCATGACCCACAGGTTGAGAACCGCCAATTCTAAAGTGTTCACTATTCTTCTAGTTTTTGTTGTTCTTTTTCCTCTGTGTTTCACTGTTCCATTGCCCAAATGGAGATCTCTTCCTTCACCTGTTACTATTCTCCACCAAGCCTCACTTGGGGCTTGAAATATCTAATACGGGTCTTCCAGCTCAACCTTCTTTATGCCCCAGATAGGTGTCTTCCCTGACAGTTTTATGATTTTCTTCCCCATGGAGCTGGACCAGCTGGCCTCTAACAAGATTAGCAGAGCTACTTGTGTTAAAAACCCAGAGCCTCCAGCCAGCCTTGGGCACACAGATCCTGGCTTCTTCTCACTACTCCGCTTCCTTCAAGACTGACCTTTACTGGGTCTCCCAAGTTACAAGCCCTTCCCAAAGACAAAGGCCCCCAATGTACCCTTCTGGATGCTTCTACAAAAATAAGAAGAAGGAAAGACAGTGTCAAAGAGGAGAGTAATATTCTTTGAAACTGGGTATAACTCCCTACATTGGCCATTTCTGTTTGACCCTGGATAGTTTTCTAACCCTCTGATTATAGTTTCATTATTTGTGCCTCCTTATTATGGATTAAATGTTTGTCTCCCCCTACACCTTCCCCAACTCATGTTGAAATCCTAACCTCCAATGTGATGGCATTAGGAAGTGGGGCCTTTGGGAAATAATTAAATCATGAGGGTGGACCCCTTATAATTGAGATTAGTGCCCTTATAAAAGAGACCCCAGAGTGGCCTCTAGCTGTCTTTGTGCCATGTGAAGACAGAGAAAGAATGTTGCTACCTATGAACAAGAAAGAGTATCCTCACTAGACACTGAATCTTCTGGCACCTTGAGTTTGGACTTCCCAGCGTCCAGAAATTTGTTGTTTTAACCACCTAGTCTATGGTATTCTGTTATACTGGCCTGAAGTAAGACTCTCCCTCTTCCCTATCTTTTCTTCCTTTGGGTACATTATTTTTCTTCTTGGGGATCATTTTCTTTTTCTTGGTATTTCTATTGGACTATGATCTGGATCTTCCAAGAATTGCTTAATTTATTTTATCCTCGTATACCTGACTGTCTAGCAGGCCTGGGCCGGGTTCAAACCCACCAACCCCAGTGCATGTGGCCAGTGCTCTAACCACTGAGCTGGTTATACCTGACCAGTGGGTATACCTGACTCTCAAGAACTGGTATGGTCACATCATGTTCCAGGTAAATCCTACTGGAAAGGTAGAAGGAGGGCAGGAAATGTAATAATCTTTGAATTCAATTAACCTGTCTGCTTGAGTGAGTCCCACTTTTTAAGAACACATTGTACTTATGGAAAGGAAGTCAAGGTTGACATGAACCCTTTAAATTACGATGAGACTAACATTTTTATGATTCTCTTTATTTCATCTTGCTCTCGTCTGGATGTGCTTTGAAAAAGGTTCCTACTGACCTAATGGTAAGGAATAGATTCTAAAATTGAAGTAATGGTGAATCAATTTAGCAAATTTTAGAGTAGTTGCCAACCCATATTTCAGTCCATATTCAGTCCCATATATTATCATACAGTAAGAATTCTGAAGTGGAAATTTGGGGACATGAATTTCTTTCTCTACTACAACTTAGTTCAACAGATATTTATTGCCCACATGCTAAATACCCAAGGAGTGGGCAGTAAGCGATTGAGCATCACATTTCTTTTCTTCCGTGTGCATCATGGAACTTTGTTTTTTCCTCACCCCTTCCCTCCTCTTCCTTGGCAGGTTTCTATCTTCCTCCTCTGTGCCTCTGTCCTTGAGGGAAGGCAGAATCCTGATTGGGCTAAAGCAGTCATGGTGCATTTGGTCCCTTGTCAATGATTGGTTAAACCATAGGCATGTGCTGCCTTATTCTCACCAATGAACTTGAGGGGAAGTCCAGTGGGTGATTTCTAGAAAAGGTGGCAGTACCATTACAGAGACATAGGAAAGATATGGCACCTTTTCTACATGGTTTCAGTCTGGATGGGAGGCCTGGACTGGGGGCAGTCCTTGTGTGACGGCAAGGGGAAGCAAGTCCTTATCATTAGGATGGCAGAACAGAAAGATGGAAGGGATCTGGGTCATGGCTGATGTCACTAAGCTCTCAAGTTCATCAACTCTGGAGACACCCCTCCTCTTGACTCCCTTGTGGTTTAACTCACTATGAGTTGGGGTTTCTGTTGTTTTCCACCAAAAGTTCCTAAATGATATATCCTTTTACAATGGAACTTACAAACTAGAAAGCAAGGCAGACATACAAACAGATCTCTTTCCTTCACAACTGGGCTGCTGGGGAGGCAATGTGGGTTAGTGTTTTTGGAACATGTGGTCTGCTGCCACGCTGAGTCTTGCACTTGTGAGCTGTGCTGTCTGGGGAAAGTCCTGTAACCTCCTTGGGCCTGTTTACTCATTTGTAGACTGGAGATGATAATTGTTCTTGCCTCATTATTGTGTGGATGAGATGTACCTTAAGCACTTAGTAAATGCTCAGTAAATATCAGTTGCTGTGGCTATTATGGGGAAAAAAAGGACAGGAGCATAGAACAGTGAGCAACTAAGGCTGCCAGAGAAGTCCAAGAAGGCTTCATCAAGCTTAATCCTCTTGGTAAAAGAAACAAATCACAGGCATCCCTCCCCCCAGATTGAGACTCTCCAGGCCCCTTATTCACTAACTTATAATTGTTTGTCTCAACTCACCCTAAAGAAATTCACTCAACAAACATCTCTCACTAAAAGAGATGCCTCTCATTGGCTTTGTTGATGTTTGCTGTTCATCCCCGCCCAGAGCTTTATCCAGTGTGCAATTAGCGATTCTGTACCTCGTCAGCTTCCCAAGGCCTTGCACATCTCATCAGTGAGATAGATGCTGAAGCTTAATTAAGCTTGTAAAGCTTTCTGATTTCTGCAGATGAAAGGTGGCCCGTAAGTACCAGGTTTTATTTTGGTGGCTCATGCCAGGGGTTATTATAAATAGGACTTAGTGCGATGTGGTTGAGCTCTTAGTGTGATAATGTGTCAAGACCAATCGAGGCTGCTGAAAGCAGAAATATTATCATAATGGTTCCATCATATGTAGAGGGTGTTAATGGAAGTGTCTGTGAAAAAAAGGAAGTGCTGCAGGCAGCGAAGCCAGGATTGAGGTGGCTGCGGGTGAAATATCGGCTGCTCTCGGGATCTCCATCATAATCATTAACTGTATTAGCCTCGAAGCCATTCTTCTGCCTTCTCTTCTAGTCCAAGCTCAAACTCAAATAAAAAATGGATGCTTTAAGTCCAAATGAAAATATATTCCTTTGCTGCTTTTTAAAATCCATTTACGTTAAAATGATGGCCAGTAGGTAAGTAATTTATAACTGGGGGCTTACTGCAATGCAGAGGAGTGGCATTTGAATAGTGAGTGGGCTAAGTAGGAGACCAAGGGACTTGCAGACCCAGGAAAAGTCATTGCTGTTGGACTGAAAAATGACTGGCAAGAATATGAAAGGGCAAAGGGTAATTTGTGGACACTCCCTGGTGGGGAATAGCTAGCACAGAGGTAGCTTTGTATTTCAACATGAGGTGGGTGAAACACCAGCTAGAAGTTCTTCAGTTATGCATTCCTGCTGAGAAATGTGTTAGGTTTCACTGCTTAAAATCAGCTTTCCGCATCCCATGGGCAGACAGTCAACAATATTTGGTATTGATGGTGATCGTTATAATGATGATGATGATGATGATAATTATGTAACTCTCCTGGCAGTTCAACCCTCTCTCCTCCTTTGAGATCCAGTTAAAAAATTGACTCAAATTCCTTTTTATGGCCTGGGAGGGTCCAAAGACTTTCCCCCTATTTTCCAGTGTCCCCAGAGCTTTTGTCTTTTTCTGTCCACTCCCTGCTCATAGTTGTGGCTTTGGCTCCTACACACGTTAACATGGGTGTGAACTTAAATGCTGTCACCACCTCCCCCCTCGCTTGGACTGAAGCTATCATGAGGTCAGTGACTTTCCTGAAGATCTGGGCGACTTCCCAAGGGGAAGTCACCTCACTGTGCAAGGTCTCCATCCATCTAGCTTTGCTCTCCGTTTCTCTCTCCCTCTCCCTTCGTGGAGAAACGGGTGAAATTTCCCTCTTACATAATGCAAAACAGGGCTACTTCCATTCAGGACCCATCCCAGGGGTTTCTCTAGGGAACACTTTGGGGAACCCCTGAAAGGATTCCTGGTGGACACAGCTTGGCATTTACATTATACTTTCTACATGCCAGGCAGTGCGCTGTGGGCTCTTCAAGAGTCCCCTCCCACTTCCGGAGGTGTTATTTCCCCAATTCATTCATGGGCAAAGGGGAGCATTGTGAGAGCAAAAGCCTTGGCCCAGAAGTCGTGTGCTACCTAAGGGAAGTGGAACCCCAACTCAGGTCTACCAAAAGCCCAAGGGTATGTTAACCACGACACTACATGGCTGCCGGGACTGAGTTAGCAAAGTGCACTGTTACAAGGGTCCTCATCCCTGTGAGTGATTAAGCCCAGGCCTATGTCCTGGGAGGTAAGTTGCAGCACAGAAAGCTCCATGGGGTTCATATCAGGTGGGAGAAGAGTGGGTGGGAAAGAAGGGGGCAGGGCTGGCAGATCTGGGGGACATAACTGCCTTTGTCTTGGGAGCAGATTAGCCTGGGTAAGGCAGTACAAGAATGACATTCTTCTGCCATTTCTTCCCTGGTTTTACTCCTCTCAGCAGCCAACTGTGACATTGCTGAAGGGAAGGTGTGTTGTGGGGCTTGGCATGTTTGTTACGCACCACATTTTGAGACTCACTGCTGAATATCTCAAGTTCCTTTTCATTTCACCTGCAAGAAAAAAAAAAAAAAGAAGAAAGAAACCTCAGAGGCCAATTCTTGCAGCCTGAGTTTCAAGAATGGCTACATTTTACCAACACCCTGGGCCTGAGGAATAGCAGGACAAAAGCTGAGGGATAGTGAAGGTGAAATGTTTATATAGCTCTTTGCAGTTTTGACATTTTCACATGCCAGTCTCATTGGAATTTCCCAACAACCTGCCAGAGAGAGGGGGAATGGGACAGGAGTCAGTTTCTGTTTCATTTGAAGAAGGAGAAAGCTGAACTTCAGAGAGTTTCATGACAAGCCCTAAGTTCACAGCTAGTACCTGAGACACCAGGAACTGGAACACACTTTACCTGACTTCCTCCTCAGAGATTTTATACATCACTCCCCCTCTTCCCAGTGCTGTTCACATCTGTAAATGCTATCTCCAGCCCGTGTTTTCCACATGGTTACACGTATATGTTACATGCATGTTACAATGGCCATTAAAACTCCAGTAATGACAGAGAAAAGAATCCAGGGCTTGCTTACGAGCTAGAATGTTTAAGGGCTTTTGTCCCATTCATTGGTTCTTCCTTATTAGCACCTATGATAGAAAAGAGTGGAAGAAGAAGAATGAGAAAGAAGGGCTGTGGAAAAAGAAAGAGGATAGATTATTTTGAAATCTTTTCTTTGCCTGCCTCTTTCTGTTGGTTGACAAGCAGAGGAACTAATCAGAGGGCATCAGTGAGAAAAAGAGGAGGTCATTCCGGACTGTTGTCATGTTTTCTGAGTGAATTTTTTTGGTGGGGGAGATAATAATGCCATGGCTGAGAGGAAATGCTACAAAACAAAAAACTTCCCCTTGATCTTCTTCCCCTTGCTCACGCAGGCATCCGATCAAAGCCTGGGACTTGCCCTTGTCTTTCCCCATCTGGAGCACACTAAGTGAGGGGCAGCGACAGACTGTGCCCCAGTTTAGGGTCAGTGGGAATAGCTGAACGGTATCGAAAGTTGTCCTACCATGGTTTTCTCATTTGTGAAATGCATGTCCCAATGGGGTATTGTGACAATTAAATGAGATCATGGAATTAGATAAAAGACATCAGGTGAAAATTTCTAATATAGTTTCTGGCATATAGTAGGCACTCAATAGATATTAATCTCTCCCGCCCACCCCCTCCCACAGCTGCATAGAAAAATGTCTAGGTGGATACAGACTAATAATCTGTTAATACTATTAATAGTATTACTTCTTCTTCTTCTTCTTCTTTTTTTTTTTTTTGAGACAGTCTCAGTATTGCCCCAGGCTAAAGTGTATGGTGTCAGCCTAGCTCACAGCAACCTCAAATTCTTATGTTCAAGTGATCCTCCTGCCTCAGCTTCTAGAGTAGCTGGGACTACAGCTACATCACACCCAGTTAATTTTTCTATATTTAGTAGAGAGATCGGGTCTCACCCTTACTCACGCTGGTCTTAAACTCCTGACCTCAAGCAATTCTCTCACCTTGGCCTCCCAGAGTGCTAGGATTATAGGTGGGAGTCATGGCATCTGGCCCATAGTGTTACTTCTTGAGAAGATGTTTGTATGGGGGAGGCACTTCTACTTTTTTACTGTAAACATTGAAACGTTATACTTCATAAAGCATTATGGGGGTGGTGTATACGTATTAAGGGATGTGTATGGAGACTCAAGTTAAAAGGTGCTGTCAGATATGGAATAATAAAGAATGTGCTATTTTCGTGCACCTGTGTGTGTGGGGTTGTAAAGATTGTGCTTGCTTCCCTTCAATCAGATTCCTTTGGTGGCAAAGCAAGAGCATTGGTGGAAGAACTGAAACATTTGCATTGGTGTGCACCAGAGCTGAGCAGCCCGGGGTGTAGCAGGAGGGCCTTCTATTAGGGTGTGGGTATAAAAGGCAGCTGCAGCCACCTTCCATGCAAAGTTTTGTCTGCCACAAAGGGGATCTCATTGGTCAATTTTAGGGAAAAGGTTTGTAGCACTGGCTCATCCAGCCTTTGCAAACCGACAAAGTTGGTGGTATGTAAGGGAGTAGTTCTTTCCTGAGCCGTCATGCTGTACACTTCCATCCCAACATTTTTGTGGTGTTCAATATTTAAAAAAAATTATTATCTTGCATTACTTATAAAATAATAATGTAAGCCCCCCCAATGAATAAAACAAGTAGAACTGTATGATAAGATGTCAACAAAATGAACTTTGTGCATCTTTTGCAGGGAGTCAATAAAAATTGAAACCAAGCAACATGATTCATCATCCACGTGCCTGGTGATACATCCCAGAGTGACACATCCGGCTGGGGTCAGAATAAATGCTGGCTACGATGGCAGACACACCCACACAACAATAACAATACTTGTCTTTTTGACTCCAATGGTTACCAGATCCAAAATTTCCATAAATTGCTGCCTCTCTGATTAGGAAGGGAGTTTGAGATCTTTATTAGATAAAGAAAAACCAGAGGGTATGTCCTGGTGTCTCTATCACGAGCTGTCATTTTACAGCGATGGAGGGGAGGGCATGTGAAGCACATAGAAGGTAAGAATGAAATGATTTGTTTGTGTGTGCAAGAGGAGAGAGAGAGAGAGAGAGAGAGAGATAGATAGATAGAGAGAGATATTGAGAGATTGAGAGAGAGATTGAAAAAGGGAGGGAGAGAAACAAAACACTTCATTGCCCGGGAGCAGAATGATTTAGGCTCTTCTAAGGCCAACCCAAATTCAGGCTGCATTTTCTATGCTGACCATCTGTGTTTCCCAGGAAAGGGGAGTCCTGCCAAGACCCAAGAGCTTGAGGAAAAAGTGAGAATCAGGGAGCTGGGCCAGTCCGAGAGGGGCCGGGGAATGCTCTGTGTTCTCAGTAATGCCTCCTGGCAACGTCCACACCACAAAGGATTTGCTCAGCTACCTTCCCTCTGGTCAGCCCCGGAGAGTCCCTTCCAGTACCAATAAAGCCTCCCCTCAGGCCCCCACCCCTTCCTTGTGATTTGGGATTTTTAGAAGTTGGGTGGGAGAAGAGCAGCAGAAATGACTTATTGGAAGGCAGGAACCACATCCTTCACAGCCAGGGGAAACCAGTAACAGATCGCAGTTTTTTCATGCCAGGCAGCTTGTGCATCCCCCATAGCAACCCTTTTATAACTTCCACTTACAGGTGAACAAGCCAAGGTTCAGAGAGTTTAAGTAAATTGCTCATGTTGGCACTACTCTTAAAAGGTAGACCTGGGTTCAAAGCTCGGCCCGTGTGCCTCCCAGTGATCTGCTCCTAACCCCTGTGCATCAGAAAGCCAGCTCAGAAGGACCCAAAACCCAGCAGCTCTGCGACCTGTCACTGGCTGCTCTGAGACCTGTCACCAAACTGTCCAGCAGTCTTGGTCATAACAAATAGACACTGGGAACTCTGATAGAATATCTTCTCCCAGAGACAGCACGGTAACAGCATCGCGTTTCAAAACAAACCTTTTTGTCGACTCTTGTGGACCATGAACTCTCAGGAGCTCACACCCAGCCGTGTGCTCTGAGGAGTGTTCTTTCTAAGACACCCAGGAGGGCTTTTCTCTGCAGCGTCAGATGCCCAGGTGTTCTGCCCTCTCCAGTTGCTGAAACAGGACCGTCAGGCTGAATAGTTTATCGGAATTAAAAGTATTGTGAGTTTTGTGCTAACTGCCTCTGCCCATGATTAGAGTATAAATGACATTGCTTCAGACAATATCACGTGCCCTAATTAAATTGGTGGAGAATGAAACAACAGAAATATGACAGCGACAAAAATTGGAGTTATAGGCTTTAGAATCCTCCCCCAGCAGAGCAGTTGAATTTAAATTTCCATTATTTTGAGTGAATGTGGCTCTAAGGAATCATGTTGGGAAGTGTTTTTTTTTTAATGTGATTTCAGGGAAGTCCCTCTCTTGTAGTCTAGCAACTTTTATCAAGCTGTGCCGTGCTTCATTGATAAAGAAAAGTACAAAAAAAGTCTGGGAGGATATATATCGACTGTTAATGGAGGGTTACCTTGGGGAAAGACAATTTGAAGAGAAAGGACTTTCTTCTTTGTCTTTTCCAAAAATTTTTATATATCCCTGGACTGTTTAAATTCATTAGACTCAGCACATATTTTTGAGCAGACTGGGACGATCAAAGGAATGCTTTCAAATGAATGATTCATGCTTCGTGGCACCAGATTATCAAAAGACAGGTCAGATAAGTGACTGCTAGAAAATCGCCCCAGTGGAGCAGGGATTAAGGTAGGAAGGGTCTGGGCTTGGGCGGCAGTAGTGCAGTTAGAAAGGAAGGGGTGGGGTGTGGCTCACTGAAAACTGGAAGGCAGATACTACCTAAATTCTGTTAGGTCTTGCAACGTGACACTTTTTATGAGCCTAGATACTAGCGCTGAGGTATTGAGGACCTAAGGAAGCTAAAATTCTAATTCTTGGTGAATGAGTGGATGGTGGATGGATGGATAAATGAAGGAGTTCCTTCGTTTAAGGATCCTTGCTTCCTGGTTCTGGTTGATCTCCTTCGGAAGTCTGATTAGATCTTCAGGTTAGGTCAGTATTCCTCTCTTTTTTCTCCTGACCTGGGCTGTTCTTCCACAACCAGAGACAATTAAGGTCTTTCTGAGGTTTGGACCATTTCTGGATGCCTCATTAGGCCATTTCAGTCTCTTTTTATTTTTACTATGAGAAATTCACCTGCAAAGGGATGAAATGATAAAGGAGATTGATGTAAGTAAGGTACAAGTAATTGGAAGTTCTTGTGTGTTGCCTTGACTCAGGGGCTTACCAATGTCATTGAATGATGGTTTCTTTCCAGCTTTCTGTCTGTTCTGCTTTTCATGCAATAGCATCCCGGTTTCTTCCTGGTGGCAAAATGGGTGCAGCAGTTCCAGGCATTGCTCCCACATTGTATGGAAGGATACAGAGAAGTATTTTTGTCTCCTAGAAATTTCTTGAAAAGAAAAATCTCTCCTCAAGTCTCATTGACTCAAATTGGGTTTTACATCCATTCTTTTTTTTTTTTTTTAATTGACAGTCTCACTCTTTTGCCTATGCTATACTGCAGTGGTGTCACCATAGCTAACTGCAACCTCAAACTCCTGGGCTCAAGCTGTCCTCCCTCTTCAGACTCCCAGAGTGTTAGGATTATAGATGTGAGCCACCTGCTGGGCTCATGTCTGTTCTTGATGGAGTCCCTTTGACCAGAGAACAGTGATTGGCCTACTGGCTATAGAGGTGGTAGTGGTGGGTTCATCCCACTGTTGCCCTACACATATGGCAGCTGCCACTGGAGCAGGAGTGGATCTAGGGAGACATTAGCTCTGGTTTAAAATGATAGATCATGAAAGGCTGGTGTTTGTGGCTGCTTGGGGAGTGGATAGGGTTGAAGTAGGAAAACAGCGCAGGGTGGTAAAGGATTTCCCAGACTGAGAGGCAGGTCAGTGAGTGTGGGCCCTGGGTTGGGGTCTAGAGGAGAATGACCATTCTCAGAGGGTGTCTGAGAGAACTGGGCACAAAGGACCAAAGTCCTGGGTGCAGGACAAGGGGCTTTCTAGGCTTTGAGGGGGTGAGTCAGTGGAGAAAATGCCCTCTTTCAAAGGAGTAGGGATTTGGAGATGGCACCCCATGGCATCCTGGAGCAGCAGGACCAGACAACATGTGGAAGGCCACAGACCAAGAGGGGCATCAAACAAGTTCAGGCATGTAGAGCTCTTAGGATGCATGGCATGGAGGACATTCTTTTTTTCCTTATTTTTATTTTTTTTATATTTTTATGGAGGGCATTCTTGATCATTATTATAAGACATATTTTTACTTTTAACTGTTAGGAAGCAGCGAGAAGCAGTAGCAGCAAAGGAAATAGCAAGCCAGGTGACTCAGGACTCATCCCTGGGCAAAAGTGTCCTTTGTTGAACCACCATAAACTTGAGAGAAGTGTTAAGAGTGTGGTAACTGGACCTGCCTCCCATCTAGGATATGTGAGTGTGCCTGTTTTATGTAAGAAATAAAGATCTATGGCATTACCTCTGTGTTGCAAAAGCACAAAGCCATTCTGATATATGGAAAATTATATACACATGTATTTTATATACATCATCTCATTCTAACCTCATGGTACCCTATAAGATTGTCACTATTATTATCATTGGACAGAGAAGGAAAGCCCAATTTGGAGGTATTAAGTCCATGGCAAAGTCCAGAGCTAGAACATGGTGGGTTGGCCTTTGCATCCCGCACCCATCCTCTCACGTCCCTTCTGCCTTTCTAACGCAACCTACGTTTGGCCAGCTATGTCATCCTTACACATGAAGCCACATACTTCAGGGAATGTGACCTCACCCTCACCTTCACCTAATCTCTACCACCGGAAGTCTGCTGATGGACTCTAAGAGACGTTTTCTTACTTCTGATGGAGAGTTATGGGAGCAGTCTTCTCATCTTTCTCCAGATGTTATCACATCTGGATGGGACATTTGGAACATCTGCACAGCCATTTGCTACTAAATCTGATGTGAGATCAATACCCAAGACGACAGAGTGAAGATGGAGAGAACCAGGATCCTTCATGGTCTGGTCGAGTCACTAAATAATCCATCTTAGAAGCCTCCAGCAGTGGAAATTGTTGCTGTCCCAGTCTGTATTCTATTCTTCCTTAGTAACAGAAAAACTGTATCAGTGGGTGTAGCAATAAACCCAGATTAAAATAAAACCCCACATTTTCCAGACTTCCTCATCAATGGGCACAGCCAGTGAAGTGTAATGTGGCACTTTCCCCTACCCTTCTTTACCTTCCAGCTTCCTGGAAAGTGGGCATGATGGCTAGAGCTGTGGAAGCCGTTATGTCACAATGAAGCTAACTCGAGGATGGGACCCATGTGCTTAAGATGGCAATGTTGAAAGTAGGGGTTCTTGATGACAGTGGAGCTGCCTTGCCAGCTCTGGACTATTTATCTCTGGGTTTCTTTTATGTGAGAAAAATAGCAACCTCTAAGTTACGTAAACCACTGTTACTTTTTTTTTCATCTTATATGCAACTGAGTCTAATCCCCACTGAGAAACCAACATATTTCTGAATTTCTTATGGGTGAGCATTAATTTTCTTAATGTGTAAACTGCTTGGAGTTGGGTATATGCAATCAATAACCACGTAAGTACTTCCTCTTCAAAACCCATACTGTTCACATCTATACTGTATAATTAACTTCAACACAGGGCTGTATTCTTCATTATTCTTTATATGAGAATAATGAGAGTGAGACCTTATCTCTTAAATATATATATATCTCTTCTATACGTACATATAATTAAATATGTATTTAAATATATATATATATATATATATATATATATATATGGACAAGGTCTCACTCTCTTGTCCAGCCTGGAGTGCAATGGTGTAGCTTGCTGTAACCTTCAACACCTGGGCCTCAGGCATCTTGCTGCCTCAGCCTTAGTAGCTGGGATGACAGGCATCTTTCACCATGTCCAGCTAATTTTTAACATTTTTTGTAAAGACAGGGTCCCACTGTGTTGCCCAGGCTGGTCTCAAACTCTTGGCCTCAAGTGATCCTCTTGTCGTGGCCTCCTGAAGTGCTGGGATTACATATGTGAGCAATTGTGCCAACCAATTCTCCATGACTCTTGATGGGAGAACTCTTAATGTTGGGGTCTCCACCACTTTCTATGTAAATTTCCTGCCTTTATGACTCACCTTTGGGCAATAAGAACATCCAAACAGCCCAAACAAGAAGCAAATCTATGACTAGCTGCCATAGGAGTAGTACAACACAGGGGGAAACCCAGGTGGCCTCCTTTGACACCAGCCCCGCAGTAATTTCCTCCCTGCTAAGCAGGGCCTGGGATGGGAAATGCTTGCTGCCTGCGCCCTCAGTTTCCACTGTGTGCTCCTAAGTTCCGCTGCCCCAACCATGTTGTCTGCCTCCCACACAGATCCTCAGGGAGAGGAGCTTTTAATAATTGGCTGGGAAACTATTGACTCAGGTTTTGTTTGTTTGCCACTAAGTTAGCATTTAATAAATGCGGGATTCTCGGCTTAATAGGCTGGCTATTGTGTATTATTGAAATGGCAAATTAATTATTCAAACCCGTGCCTGAGATATACCAGAGATATAACCAAGGCAGCCTCTCATATTCCTAATTTGCAGTAAGCATTGCGTTTCTGGCCAGTGGGTATTTATTTCAAGTATAGTAATTATCTTGTTAAACCCAAATCTATTAAATCTAAATGGAAGGCAGGCATTAGGCCTGGAGGGTGGGGGAGGGTTTAGTCAGACTATGAAGAGAGCATCTCAAACCACCAGCTTTATTACTCCCCACCTTGCTGGGAGGATGCTGAAGCCAGTTCATGAAGCCTGGCCAGCTTAGTAATTGTTCATAATCCAGGGATAGAGCCACCTACCATCCTTGGCCCAAGCAACTTTCCTTTGGATATAAATTTGTATGTAAAGATGATAATGACAGTCACCATTTACCACTGCCTCTTATGTGACAAGTGCTTTACATGCATAATTTCCAGTTCTCTGGATGAGGAAACTGTGGCTTGGAGGAGTTAACTGATCTGCGCCAGGTGATATATATGTAGTTTTTCTCAGCATCCATGGGGGATTGGTTCCTATGGCTACCCAAGTCTGTAGATGCTAAAGTCCCTTGTATAAAATGGTGGAGTATTTACATACCACCTGCACATCCTCCAGGATACTTCAAATAATCTCTACACGGTGTTCACAAAGTCCCCATACATAGGGAAATTGTAGCTATAAGTACCTTTATTTACAAAATATTCATTATAAAATCTTACAAAATATTTACAAAGTATTTTGTATGTGTTGGCCACCTCTTTCTACACACACACCACACGTACCTTCTCTCCCATGGTCTAAGATACCTATTGTTATGCAAATAATTACATTTTCCAATGTATTCCTTGAAATGATCCATGTTTCTAAACTTTTACTTATACACCACAGCTTTTAAGTGGTCCCACAATTTATAAATATATATATAAATATAAAATATGAGTTTGTTAATTTTTCCTATGTGTGGAAACCTTCGGAACATCATGTAGACTCCTTACAATACCTAATACAATGTAAATGTTGTTATACTTTATTTTAACATTTCTAATTTTTTATTGTTGTGTTGCTATTTTTTCCCCAATATTTTTGATCTACAGTTGATGGAACCCATGGATACAGAGGGCCAACTGATGTGTTAATTCATAAAGCTGGGATTCTAACTTGGGTCATTGAGTTCTAAAGCTATCCTCTCTGCAAATGCAAAGACTTGAACACATATTTTTGTATGCATGCAGCAGGTCTTTTCCTCGTCTCCTGGATCAGAACCTGAAAAGGAAAGAAAGTTCCAAAGGAGGAAAAACAATTCCAATGCATTTAAGCCAGTTATCTGGATTCTGTTTTTTTCCTGCTCTGCTTTGTGAGCCTGTCCAAGCCCCTTCAATGCAGACCTTTGGCTTACAGTTGAGACCTACCAGCCAGACAGTGGAGAAAACCAAAGGCATGAGCTAGGAGCTGCCTGGGGACTTAATTACCGCTCACAGCTTAGGGTGCCGAGGTGCCTACTGTGACCCATGCCATGATGTGGCTGAGTGGCCAGCCATGTGGTCTGAACCAACAAGCTGATACAGGGAGAGTCTATTTGGCCTCTACTTATGGGAGTTGGTCATTCATTCATTCATTTACGGCATTCATTCATCCAACACGTATATGTTGTTTGCCTGCTTTGTGTCAGGCACTGCTGAAAAGCACGAGGGTCTTTGACTTCACATGAGATGATCTAGAATCCCAGGGGCAGGATGGAGGGAGAAGCACTGGACAGAGAGTGAGGAGACCTGGGTGTGAGTTAGGTGCCCACTTCTCCTGGTTTGCATGGGACTTTCCCAGTGTTTCCTGTATCCCGGAAAACCCCTCAGCATCGGTGGGACAGTTGATTGCCCTAATGTGAATCCCAGGTTGGCATCTACTCACTGGCAAGTCAACATACACTCCATGAGTGCTGTTAGGGGCCAGGTGGTGTTCCAGGGCTGGGAAGCAGCAGGAAACAAAGAAGAGTCCCTGTGTCCGAGGGGCCCCCTTCAGTGGTAACAGAGAGTCCAAGCAAACACAAGTGAGATAACTTCAGGTGTGTCCAAGCACCAACAAGAGGATAAAATAGGTACTGTGCTGTGGTGTGACTGCCTGCTGGGAGTCAGGCGTGTATGTGACAGATGGTAGCAGGGCAGGGCAAAGATAATAAATTCAAACTTATGATTTTCCATGATCTGCTACTTCTTCCTAGAAAGGATGTAAAGGACTGAGGTGCTTGCAGTTGGGTAACAGATGAAAGGAAGGATCAGGTAGGCCTGGACCTGAGCAAGACAATCATTACCATACAGAGAGCATTTTCCATGTGTCAGGAACTACACTGAATGGTTGGCATATCTGATTAATCCTGATGAGCCTGTATCAGTTAGCTATTGCTACATAACAAAATATCCCCAAACATACTGGTTTAAAACAATAACTACTTATTTTTCATGATTCTACAATTTGAGCAGCTATTCTTTGGTTTTTGGGGGTCTCTCATGAGACTGTAGTTATCTACCATGTGGCTAAAGTAGGGTGGAATGGTCCAATATGGTGACGGTCTGGTGATCATAATGTAACTGGTGATGACCTGGGGCTGCCAGCTGGAGTATTTCAGTGGTGGCCTCTCCACCAAAAAACAACTTGTGTTTTTTAGGTGGTAGTGGCAATACTCCAGGAGGACAAGTCCCAGTGGACAAACGCTTACTAGCCTCTGTTGGTGTGTTAATTGGCAACACTCCATTGGTCAAAGAAGAGCACATGGCTAGCATCAGTATGGAAGGGAGACAGCAAGGGCATAGATACTAGAAGACGAGATTCATTGCTGGCAATCAATGTCACGATCTGCTGTAGGATGCTATGCACAGGTGTTTCTTGTTATCCCCAATTTATAGATGAGGAAGCTGAGTTAAATAGCTTGCCTGAGAAGGTCTCACTCATGTCTAACAAGGAATGCAGAGGTGGGTGGTGTTCTTTCTCCTTTCTCTGACTCCGAAGCTCGTATCGTAACACTGTAGTGTCTCTGGCACTCCTGCCTCGGCACTGATTTCTTTTCTATTGTCTAATTATCCTAATTGACATGATCACAAGTTACTTATTCTCAGATCTGCTCTGGTCTCTTGCATGTTTGTCCTCAACTGCCCTCCTAACATACAACACACACACACACACATACACACGAAGAGCAGCGTCACCATGACTGACCCATGTTCTTTCATTGTTTGCACATATTTCCCCAGAGGTACCACATAGTATTTCCCACTCCCACTCCCCTTATTTATGAGGCCTGGGGTGAAAGATTGCCCAGCACATTTGTGTGGGAAAGTAGCAAAAGATTCAAAGGGTCATCCTTTGTCTCTTTTGCTACTTTTTGTTTGTTTGTTTTGAGTCGGAGTCCCATTCTGCTGCCCAGGCAAGAGTGCATGGTGTCAGCTTAGCTCACATCAACCTCACTCCTGGGTTCAGGTGATCCTCCTGCTTCAGCCTCCTGAGTAGCTGAGACTACAGGTGCCCTCCACAACACCTGGCTGGTTTTTCTATTTTTGGTAGGGATGGCATTTCGTTCCTTGCTCAGGCTGGTCTTGAACTCCTGAGCTCAAGGGATCCTCCTGCCTTGGCCTCCTGGAGTGCTAGGATTACAGCCCTGAGCCACCGCGCCCAGCCTTACTATTTTCTTTGTTATTCCACTTACAAGAAGAAAATGGCCAAGCAGGCAGAAAAGTCATGTATTCTTTAATCCATCCATCTCCTTCTCAGCTTCTGGCAAGTAAGGCTGCTGTGCTGTTTCTCTTCTACCACTCAGCAGACTGATGGGAACAGGGAAAGCCAAGCGCTTTCCCTGTGATTGCCCTCAGAAATCTTGTAGCATCTGCTAGAGTGAGACAGACTGTTTCTCTCCCACTGAGGCCTGTATTGTTGACAGGGTCCAGCCTGAAGGCCCCAGCACTGTTTCAGTGTTGTTATTGGCAACATGATTGAGAGGGAAGCTGAGCAGTCTGTCAACTTGGCCTTCATAGGACTCTTAGAGTGAAGCAAGAGATAAAATGTGTTTTGTTTTCAATAGGGTTCTGTGTTTGTCTTACACAACCAACTATAAAACATACCATACAATATGACTTCTTATTATCCCTCCTTTTAGGACACTTTAGAAGCTGTTAGGAGAGCTGCAAGTGAAAATCTGAGTGTGGGTCCTTATAGCGTTGTGTGATGCTGCTCTTTCTGAGATTGAGACATTTGTGGTAGGCAGGATAATGCCTTGCTCCCTAAAGATGTCCCCATCCTAATCTCTGGAACCTGCGCATTTGTTATGCTATATGGCAAAGGACAATTCATGCTCAAGGTGGAATTAAGGTTGCTAATCCACTGATTTTGAAATAGAGAGGCATCCTGGTTTATCCAGGTGGGCCCCATGAAATCACAGGGTCATTAAATGTGAGAGAGGGAGGTGAAAAAGTCAGTGTCTCTGAGAAAGACTCCATTGGCCACTGCTGGCTTTGAAGATGGAAGGGGCATCTTCATGAAACAAGGAATTTGTGGAGCTTCTAGTTGCTGGAAAACACAAGGAAAAGGATTCAACCCTAGACCCTTCAGAAGGAATTCCACCCCATGCTGACACCTGGATTTTAGCCTGTAAAACTCATTTCAGACTTCTGACCTCTAGAAATAAAAGGATAATCGGTTTGTCTCATTTTAAGCCACCAAGTTTGTTTGTAGCAATCTGCTGTTATAGCAGCAATAGGAAACAAATATTCTCCTTTCCCTTAGATCCAAGAATAATGGTCAATGTTTAGATTGACTTCAATGCATTTATGGAAGACTTTGGCAGCGGAATTTATAACTCTGGGGTGGGGATATTACCCTACTCCTTGTGTTCTGTAGAAAACCATAGTAAAGCCACACAGCCTGTCTACACTATACCAGAGAGACTTACTGGATTGGTGAGGTTGAATAGTGATTACTAAGAATGCTCTGTTAATGTAGTAGTTTATTTACTCAAGATTTTGTGGGCTGGAAATTTGTGCGAGACTCAGCTGAGACTCAAGTACTCACTCACATGTTTGTGGTCAGCTGGTATGTTGATTGGGTACTGGCTGATCTTGGAGGATGTCAGTTATAGGTCTGGCAGGTGGCTGAAGTTTCAGATGGGACAATTTGGTTTTCATCCATGTCCTTTCCACTGGCATAGTTAACTTGGGCTTCCTCACCTGGTGGGTGGTTTTCAAGAGGAAGAATGCAGAAGTCTTTTGACTTAGTCCTTGGCTCTGAAATTGCAAAACACCCTTCTGCTTCTTTTGCTTCTTTCTAATGACCAAGGCAAGTCCCAAGGGCAACCCAGACTTAACGCTTTTAAATAAGAGTAAAGAAATATACTCTTTTTCGATGGGAGGAGTGGCAACCTCCTATTGTAAAGGGGCATGCATACACGGGTGGGAGGAGATTGTAGCAATGCTTTTTAAAGATCTGCACTCTCTGTGGCTCCCTTTCTTGGGCTAGCTGGCCTGAAGCTGGTAGACAGTCTTATTTCTGGTCCTGCTTCTTCCATGTCATGAACCCTTTGCTTTCAAGGTGAGGGGCTTGCAGTTGTCCAGCCACCATGACCATGGAAAGGGGAAAGGTAGCTAAGTGCAATTCAGTATGAAACAGAAGCTTATTCAGACCGCAGGGTCAATCCCCATCCAAGTAGCCAACAGTACAAGTATGTATTATTAGGACCTCTGTCTGATTCCTTTGTATATTCCTTTTTTTTCCTTTGTATATTTCTCAATTGCTTTAGATTTGGAAAAGAGAACATCTTGGTTAATTAGGACCTCAAGACTACCTGAAGGAGGTAGAGGAATAACCAATGACAGGCAGGGAAAGAATCAGTAAGAAGGAGAGCATGGCATCATTCTAAAAGTAAAGCCACAGATTCTACCAATACAAGTGAAGAACTGAGATTCACAAGGGAGATAGATGGGTTTTTACCATCCCTGTGGAATGATGGTAAAATGTCTAACAATTAGGATGTTTAAAAATGCTGACAAAATTCTGAAAAGCATTTGTTGATTTTGTGTTTACACTCTGGTTAAGTCATTTTCATGATATAGTTGATACTTAGACAAGTTTCCTGAAACAGCAGTGGGGGTATAATACAAACTGGCACCTAAGCATTTAAACATTTCTATCCTCCCTCATTCATCTTTTTCATAGACAACTCGAAAGAGTGTATATTGAAACTACACAGACATAGACATGTTTTCACTATCATTATCGACTCCTGGATTTGCAAATTACTCACTTTGAAACCTTGGGAAGATTCTTTCACCTTCTCCACTTCCATCCCTTCTATAAAATCCTTACCACAGTCATCTCATGATACATTTTAAATATCTTACTTCTGTGTCCAGCGCATTGTAGGGGCACAATAGTGATGGCCATATGGAAATCAAATTGCGGAACTGGTAAAAGGGGAATTGTAATTCAAGTCCTTGCATGGATCTGTGTAGTAGCTAGTTTAGAACAAAAATAGCTAGAGTGGGGTGGCACCTGTGGCTCATCAAGTAGGGCGCTGGCCCCATATACCGAAGGTGGCCAGTTCAAACCTGGCCTCAGCCGAACTGCAAAACAGAAAAATAGCCGGGTGTTGTGGTGGGCACCTGTAGTCCCAGCTACTCAGGAGGCTGAGGCAGGAGAATCGCCTAAGCCCAGGAGTTGGAGGTTGCTGTGAGCTGTGTGACTCCATGGCAATCTACTGAGGGTGAAGAAAAAAAAAATAGCTAGAGTGGTAGACAAGGAAGGAAGGAAACTCCATGTTTTAAGGGGTGCGTTTTTAGCAAGGACTTAGGAAAGAGCCGGTATTAGGGCTATTATAACATTTCATTTTCAGAGAATTTTTGAAGAAATAATGAGTCTGGTCTGAAAAGCCGTGGACCTGTGTGACAGGGCTGAGGGCATAACAGGGTGGTGGAGAATAATATGACAACAGAATAGGGAGCGGAAACTTCCTGGGACACAGCTTTTCAGGCTGATTTTGGGCTGTGTCACACCCACTGTGGAGACACAATTTTGGTTCCCATTGGCTACCCTCCAATCTTTCTTCTTGACTAGCAAGGCTGGTTGCTTTCTGAAAACCTCAGCTCTAATAGCTCGTGGAATGTTCTAGTGCAACTGAAGATTTATCTTGTAAGGAGCAAGGGCACACTCTCCTGGTGGTTGAGCCACTTCACTGGTCTATCCTTAGCTGGGAGAAACCACTTCCTGGTCTAGCTCTTCGACCCATGCACTCGGATTCCTGGTGCCTCTCGGTTCTTCTTTCTGTAACCTGCCTGAAGCATCAGGAGGGAGGGATTCAAACGATCTTTCTAAAAATCAATCCTCATATCTCTGGCTGCCCAGTTATCATAGTGACAGTTCCTTAGGGACAGTGAGTCACACGCTAAAAGTAGATGGAGTCCTTGGGGGCAGCCCCGACTTTCTCTTCTTCCCCAACAGGGTGAGGGAAGAGCATTCACCCTCCAAGGCATGGAGGCGAGAAAGACTTCCCCTTCTTCATCCGCTGGTGTCTGTGAGGCATTGCTCGGGTGTGCAAAGCCAGAAAGAAACTTCCTTTAGTTTAACAACTGATCTTCTTTTGCTCTGAAGCCCCCCAGGAGAGTAGAGGAAATGCACAAACAGAAACAGACACGCCAGTGGACGAGAACTCACTCTCTTCTAGTTCAAAGTCGTTATTTTGAATAAATATTCCAAAGTTCTGTTTCCCATCAGATCTGTTTTTCTCTTTTCAAGAAATTGTTCTCTGTTCTTTCCCAAGATGGAATCTGAAGGGAAAGGTAGTGGAAGCTCAGTTATCCTCATGGCAGAGGGAGGAGGCAGCACTTCATCTGCACGTGGTCCTCTGGACTTGGCCTTCTGGCTCCTCCCCTGCGTCACTGTGAGGCATGGTGCCCCTGGTGACTGTTCTCTTAGCCCATGGAGTGCGAACTCAGCCATCTCCCCCTGCTGACTCCAGCCCACCTGAAATGTTAGCTGGTGATGTTAGTCCTTTGAGACTTCATCCCATCCTCCATCAGGCCCTCTAACCTGGCCAGACATCACTGTGGCCTCAGCTACAGGGTTTTCCCATCAAGCGTCTCAGTGAGCAATTGTAGGCTTCTCAGTTCTTAATTCATAACTACATTCATCCCCCTTTCACTGGTCCTGGAGAACTTTCTTTGTGTTCTTCTAAAGCCCCACGAGAGACTCAGGGTGTGGTAGGGTGAGGCTATCTCAGTTCCGGGCTGTATGAGCCCCCAATTCTGCCCACACTGTCTAATGGAAACCAAGCCTGATGTACCTCACATCCCTTTTTTTTCTTGCAATTTTTTCCAAAATATGCATTTTGGAAATGCAGAGTTTTCCCTCCCACAGGCTTGTGGCTCTCTCAGCTATACATAGGGAGGCAGACAGCTATGCTTGTTCTAAGTTTTTCCATTTGCCGTGATGTCCCAGTGAATGCTCACACCCAGCCCAGCCTGCAGGTTTAGGGGAAGTCAAGACACTGTGTCTCACTTGCCTGTCTTCCCTTCACCCCACCAGAAGCCCTTCGTATTCTCCCTTTCTTTTTGTCCCCCCATCCTCCTTAGTCCCTCCTCTTTGGGCTTTGCCATCCTCTCTTCAGGTCCAAAATGACAGAACTATAGGGGGTGAATGAAATTTCCAATGAGCAGGAATACAGAAAAGAAGGGGATAGCCACTTAAGGATGTGTGTCTCAAGCCTTGGTGAAAGCCAACAGAACAGGCAATTAATTCACCTCCCATTGAGCTGGTACAGTGCCTTTTGTGGGTTTTGAAACTGAGAGGGCCCTTAGGAATCTTCTACTATCATCTAGTAGTAGGTTCAGAAAAGTAAAGGAACTTGCCCAAGATTGGTGACTTGCCCAGCTAATTACACTGCTGATTGGGTCCAGTGTTCATTCCATGTTGCCACAATCCCTCCTTATTGCCAGTTAATCACGGATAAATACAAGAAGGGAATAGTAACTATAACAGAGATCTGGGGCTATGGACGAGGGAGGATATACTAATCAGGGCTTTCCAGTTCTTTGGAGAAGCAGAACCGATAGCGTATGTGTGTGCATGTGTGCATCTGTGTGCGTTTATGTATATGTGTGTGGGGGGGTCAGAGAAAGAGAGATATTTATTTTAAGAAGTTGGCTTGTGCAATTGTGGAGGCTTGGTGAGTACAAAAATCTGATGATGGGAACTCAGGGAAGAGTTGCAGTTCAAGTTCAAAGGCAATCTCCAAGCAAGAATTCTTGCTCCATCTTTGTTCTGTTAAAGCCTTCAAATGATTGGATGAGGCCCATTCACATTAAGGGAGGGTAAACTTCTAGTTTACTAAAAAATCTATGTCATCTAAAAAAAAAAAAAAACAGCTTTGCAAAAACATCCACCATAATGTATTAAATATTTGGGCACCATAGCCCAGATAAGTAGATACGTACTAACCATCACAATGAAGCTATGGGATTCCTGTGGACTAGGAAAATATTGCCACAAAAGATCTATTACCCCATCTCAGCAGGTGACATTTTCAGAGAGCTAGAGATTCATCTGAATTTTGTTTTTAAGTGGCTGACTTGGCCTCCAGGTACCACATTAAGAAAGGAGGGAAGGCAAATAATGGTGGGGGTGCGGTGGACAGAGAAGAGAAAATTTCCCACTTACTTTGCTTAGGTCACGTCTATATGTAACAAAAATCAGTTCAACATGGACAAATCTCAAATGCATTTTGCTAAGTGACAGAAATCAATCTGAAAAGGCTACAAAGTGTATGATTTCAACTATATGACAGTCTAGAAATGGCAAAACTATGAAGACTGTAATAAGATCAGTGGTTGCCAGGGATTGAGGGGAGGGTTGGATGAATCAGAAGGGCACAGAGGATGCTTAGGGCAGTGAAACGGTACTGTGTGATACAATAATGGTGGACACATGTCATTACACATTTGTCTAAACCCATAGCATGTAGGACAACAAGAGGGAACTCTAATGTAGGCTGTGGATCCTGGTGATGTGATGGGTCCACGTAGGTACATCACTTGTTACAAATTTCCTACTTTGGTGAGGGATGTTGAGAATGGGGGAGGCTGTTAGTGTGCGGGAGCAGGGGGCCCATGGGGAATTTCAATACCTTCCTCCAAATTTTGCTTTGAACCTAAAACTGCTCTAAAAAATCATCTTAATAAACAAACAATTTGAATCTTACTTTGTGTATCAGGGGAATTTATTATAAAGCTGCAAGAGTGTTTTTTGGAAGCTAACAATAGGAAAAAAAATGAGGCTTAGGAAAGGGGATTAGGATCAGAGATCAGGATAGAAGCCATGCTCATCTTGGGTCTCTGGTCTCTGATCTCCTTGCTGACTGTTCTTACTCCCTGGAGCCTTCCTTTCTCTGCTTCTCCATTCGTGTGGCAGCTGGAACATATCCATTGCTAGCACATATCCAGTCAGCCAAACAAAGTCCAAACAAAGTCCTCCTGTCTTTTTCTTGATTCCATTTCCAGTTCCTGGGAGAATTTTATTTCACCAGCATGGGTGAGTTGCCCACCCACATCTGGTCCAATCAATCATGGCAGAAGACTGAGGCAATACTTTACAAGATGACTATAAAAGGGTCACTGCTATAGATGAGGAGAGAGTTGAGAGTTTTAATGTGAACCAAGCAGATATTGCCAAAAACGATCCACTCCCTCATCTCAGTGGGTGAGGATTCCAGGGAGTTAAAGTTCGTATCCATGAGAACTGGGGTAGGACTGTGTACCTCTCCCTGGCCCTTTACCCATCCTCCCTTTGGAGGATGCCAGCATCTGTGACATTTCTCAGTAGTTGACAGTAGCAAAAGGGCCCTGTGGGAAACTCCAGTCTACCCTCCTGCCTTCCCTGGAGGGCAGAATGGGGCCTGTAGCTGCTCACAGCTGCAAGGCACTGAGGGTCCTGCCATTGCATTGCCTGAAATCAGAGCTCATTCATGATTCAGCTCATGGTCCAAGAAACAAAAATAATATTTAATGAGCAAAATCTTCTTTGTCTAATTATGGTAATGTCAAGGTTGAAGCCAAGTGCTTTGCTTAAGGTCAAATGCTCAGTGCTATCAAAAAGCATTTAAACCAAAGCTGATGGGCTATTAAAGCCCAGGCTAGTTAAAATCAGGCACAGTTCTTCGTCAGTGATTTATTTCCTTCTACTGGAAGCAATAATGTTGAAGCTGGAACAATCCACCAGCATCCTGTGCTTTGCTCTTCCCTGTTGTTCTCTGCAGACTGGTGAAAGATTCCCTGATGAAATTAATGCCCAAAGAGTTACCTCCAGGGCTCTGGAATTCAGTTTCCATTTGGTCAGTAATTTTAAAAGGTATTGACCTCTTTCTTACCATTTCTGATTTAATAATGGTCAACGGTTAGACATGGGCATTAACATTTTTTAAGGCTCCCAAGTGAGGTGTTTCTAGTACATAGTAGGATTGAGAACAACTCAGTTAAATGCTTGATTTAGTTAATTAAAATAAAACGCTGAAAGCTGATACCCTCGAGTCCTGAACTTTCATCCACATTGCTCTGTCCTTTCCTATAATTTTCATTCAGTCCTAATTTATATTCTTCTCTGGTGCCCCGTATTCTTGGAGCCTAGAGCTGGCTCCTCCAGGAGGGCTTGTGACATGCAATATCGTGTTCTCCTTGTATTTGGTAGTGGATGGGATGGAAACTATCCCCCAAATTTCCCTAGCCCCCTACCGAATGGATTAGCAAAGACCAGTTCTGAAGGCTCAGAAAAGAGACAAGAATTCAGACTATGGGGTAGGCCTTATTCAGGTAGTCGGAAAAGAAGAGGACAATAGAAGTTTCCTGAGCCAGCAAGGAAATCTTTCTCCTATTATTTATGCACACCACTTCACTGTTCCTTCTTCCTTTCTTGTCATACAATAGAAATAATGATCTTGGTACTGGACCTTGTGCTGTGCTAGGACAATTAATCATCCACCTAGTCGTTTATTTCCTTATACTCTCGTCCACCAGAATCATTATCCTGTAGGTAAACAGAGGTGCCAGTAAATTATGGAGAGAACACAAGTTGGTGGGAGAATGGTTGATTAAGCGTCTCCATAACTTACAGTTATATGGCACCTCTCGTCCCAAAGGATCTCCAAGCACCAGATAGATTGATGTATGCACGGCTGCCTAGTGCCTATATATGTCATTTTCTACACCATTGCCTTGAGGGTGGTGGAATGTTTATAGCTTTTGTCACATAATTACCCTCACAACTGCAGTCATGAGTTAGACAGGAGGCAAAGAAAGGAAATTTTCACTTTCTCGTCCTTTCAGGCAAGAGAAATCAACTACCAAGCAGGAACTCAGCAGCAATCAGAAAGTAACCTGCCCACCCTCTGGAGCAAAATTTCTCTGGGCCATGGAACACTGCAAATATTAGAAAATTTCATGTATATTATTCTAAATTTAGCAGCAACCAAGCAGGCATTGCAGTTGGGTGGTGAGCTAGGACAAGATCTAAAAGCAAATGTGACCAAGCCAAAAATGTTTAGGATCTGCTAGGATCATAGGCTAGGAGGAAATCTCTGGTAAGATTGGATCACATACACACAAGTGTTAAAAATTAGACACGGTAGCTTTGCTCTTTAAATTTTAGTAATACATGGACCTCTTAGGAAAAAAATAAAGCAATTTCTACTTTTCTCCAAGTGTTTACTTAAATAATCTGATTATAATGCTACTTTCAAACTTATCCTTATGGCTTTGATGTATGTACAGAACCAAAGACAAATTAAATTAAATGTAAGTAAAATCCAAACAAAACTACAAAGCCAGTGTGATTCAATTTAGCAATATTAATGAGGAGGATGATGTTTTGCTGAAACTACATTGCCTCTCAAGTGAAAGCATGATATTGACTGCTGCCTCATTAATTCTTTTAAGTTTGGCATGCCTATTCTACTAGGTGCCACAGGATGACTCAATTTTCCACAGTTCTATTTGAACTGCTGTGGAAACTCCCTTTGTGAAGTATACTATCAACGAGTTTGGCCTTAATTTGTGTCAACTTTTCTGTGTGAAGTCTATATCATGAAGTCTGTACCTGTGCCACCAGAACAGACAAGGCCATTGGGATCCCATGGTATGATTTGGTTATGAGATGTCAGATTAAAGTGATGTGGAAAATGGTAAAGTTCAGTGTTAAGATTATGATCAAAAGGAAACCCCCTAATTTAAGAAATCCTCATAAAAAAATGTTAAGACTCCACTGGGAGGATTGTGGGAGCCATGGGCCTTATATTAAAACTCGTATGTCTAAAGTAATTAGTTTTAGGTCAATAATGGGTTTTAAACTGGAATCAAGGTGAAATTCTGGCCAAAAAAGAGAGAGAGAGAAATAAAGTTAAAGGATGATATGACAGTAAAATTCATTCCTCACTAGAATCATGGATTTGAGTATGGAATCTTTCTGTAGGCATGTCAGGGACTGCTAAATGCCCAAGAGCATCTGTTCTCTCTTTTTCCCATGAAGTAAGAAAAATCTCCCTTGTTTGGCAGGTGTTCTCAGGCAGTAGGGCTAATCAGCTTGAGGCTCCATTTCCCAGCCTCCCCTGAAGCTTTTGTGGCCATGTGATCAGATTCTGTTGCTTAAGCCACTGTATTTTGGGGTCTCTTTGTTACAGCCTTTTAGTGGATAGAAATGGTAGCTTAAGATAGTATTCCATTCATTCAACAGCATACATTAAGTTTTTAAAATGTGCCAGGCAGCAGAAAGCAACAGATCTATTTGAGATTGCACAGTTAGGGAATAGTAGAGCTAGGGTAGAATATAGGTCTTCTGAATACCAGCCCAGCATTCTTGCCACTTCGTGCTTCTTCCTCATCTAGCTGCATGGCTAATGTTCCAACCATTGCCATTAACTAGGGAGGGCCAGTCTTCCCAGGCCTGAGTTTGACCTGGTAGGCTTTATTCTCACATGCCTTGTTAGACCCTTAATTTGTTTGGGGTTTTATTCTTGAAGGGAAAAATAATGATAGTCCCAGTCAAATGAGAGGAATTACTAACCCCAAAGAAATGTTTATTCATCACTGCAAGACCAACCCCATCCCCTGAGGATGAGAGGGATGTACAGGGAAGGTTACAGTATCTTAGGGATACAACTTGCCAGCAAAAACATTGTGAAGGAGAAGCAGAGGGTGGAGAATCTAGCCTAAGCCAATGTTTATGCCAGGGAAGAAAACAAACTGGAGCTGGGTTGGGTTGAACCATCTCAGTGTTCCAAAGTAGAGTCCAAGGGACGAGAAAAGAGGGCAGCAGAAAACTTGACTGAACGTACGTACACGTAGCAGGTTTGCTTCCCTCACCCCCTGAAAGAAATGCCTTCTTGCATCATTCCGTCCATTTTCCCTGAAGGTATTATAATGATCAGAAATTTTCTTCTTCATTTTTTATGCACTTTTTTTTTTTTGAGACAGAGTCTTACTCTGTGCCCTGTGTAAAGTACCATGATGTCAGTCTCTAGCTCACAGCAACCTCAAACTCTTGGACTAAACAAATCCTCCTGCCTCAGCCTCTCAAATAGCTGGGACTATAGGTGCCTGCCACCATGCCTGGCTAGTTTTTCTATTTTTAGTAGAGATGAGGGTTTCACTCTTGCTCCGGTTGGTATTGAACTCTTGAGCTCAGGTCATCTTGCTAGGATTGTTAGCAATCCCAGAATGCTAGGATGACAGGTGTGAGCCACTGCACTTGGCCTTTTATTCACACATCTGTTGTTCATCTTCCCCCAAACAAGGTATTGCCAAGGCTTTCTCATCTGCTGTAGATTGTCTGGTGACCAGGAAGTATTATTGAATGAAGAAAAGAAGGAATGAGTGAATGAATAGGAAATGTGACAACATGGAAAATGAACTATATAAATCATGAAATAATGACAGTCCTGCTCCTTTGGTGAACATACTGTAAAGACTATATGTTTTCAATAAAGACAAAGAAATACTATGCTGTCACCCTTGAGAAAATGCGCCTGCTATCATTCCAGAATATCCCTGCTTCACCCACGGCTGCCATGACTTCTATTGTCACAGGCCCCTGTGGTGGCTCTAAATGCACACCTTGATTACAGGGAGGAAACCTGACCAAGAACCCTGGCTGCTGTGCTCTGAAATCCATCCCTGTATCTGTGCTGAGGTCACACTTCCTGTGGTCTGCTCCCAGCCAGGGACTCCTATAGCAGGGAAACTGAGGCAGACCATCCCTAGGAGATGCAAGACTCCTCCAATAGCCAGCTTTAGCATGAGGACTCACTGAGAGTCTTACAGAGCCCTCCTTGGACTGTGTGACCATCTGGGACGTTTCCACCCAACTTACCTTCCTGCTCTTCCTTGCTCGGGGCCAGACTTTCACTGCAGTCTGCTGGCTATCCCAGCCTTTTCTGACACCCTCCCGTTTCCTCTCATAGGCATTTTCTCTGCCAACTCCTTGCCTGTTTCATGACATTTCAGACATCTTAGAGTCTGATTCTTAGGGAACTGGGAATGACAGGGCCCCTTGGAACAGTCCTGGGGCCTGGGCTGGTCAGAAGTCTGGCTAGCTCCAAGCACTGTCCCATCTTGAATCCATACCTGCTCTCACAGTGCCACCATCCAATTTTCCTTCCATATCTAGATCCAGTCCAGATTTTAAAGCCCTAACGGAAAAGCAGAGGCATATAAGGCTAATGCTATTTATCAATCTTTTCTGTTGATAACTGGCACTGACAGGAAGAGAAAACAGCAAAAGGATAGGAAGTTAAATAGGAAGAACAGACACAAAAATCTCTTTTGAGTTCAGAGCCCTCCTCGCCATGAGGGAGGCTGTCAACTTTGATGCTCAGCATGCAGCGTGTTTATCGAATTTTTGATGGCAGAAGACACACGATTAGAGAATTCAAGTGGATAGGAGCAGCCCTTGGCATGGAGGCACTAAAGTGTACAGCTTTGTTGGCTATGTGTAATTATAGAAGTGGGGAGGGGGTAATTGGACAGAGCATGTCAAAACTAGGTTTCACTGCATGCCTCGGGAAAAGACAGCGGATGTGAACATTCATTCTTGGGGAATAGATTTCCCACTGTTTGGCATTCTCTGAATCCCTCTCAGCCTGGCACAGACTTTCCCCTGTCTTTTATTAAAGTAAGACAATTTTATCAATTTGTAACATAAGAACAGAAAACATATCTGTTATCTATTTTCACCTAACAAATGACTGCAAAATGTCGTGGCTTCAAACAGCAACATTTCTTTTCATCTCCCATTTTCTATGGATCAGAAATCTGGGACAGCTTTATTGGGGCTGTGCTTCAAGGTCACTCATAGATTGTAATTGGAGCATCACATGAGCTGCTGTCATTTCAAGATGCAACTGGGGCAGGATCCACTTCCATGTGGTTGTTGTCTAGGGTCCTTCTCCTGCAGATTATTGAACTGAGAGCCTCAGTTTCTGAATGGCTTTGGCTGGAGGCTGCCCTCGGCTTCTGGGCAGGGGAGTCTGGGTGGCATTGGAGGTCATCAGAATGGTCAAGTGAGAGAGCCAGAGAGAGTGGATGCGAGCAAGATGGGCCTCTTTTCTCCCCTCCCCTCTCTCCCTCCTCCTCTTCCTTTTCCCTTCCCTTCTCATCCATTCCCTTCCCTTCCTTTTTATATTTCAGACAGATCTTACTCTATTGGCCCAGGCTAGAGTGGAAGGGCTTTAGCTTAGCTCACAGCAACCTCAAACTCCTGAGTTCAATTGATCCTCTTGCCTCAGCCTCCCAAGTAGCTGGGACTATAAGCACTCACCACATCACCTAACTAATTATCCTATTTTTAGTAGAGATGGAGTCTCACTCTTTTTTTTTTCAAAAAAAAGAGAAGAGAAATTTCAAAGAGAAATGTCATTTCTCTTGACAAATTTCAAGAGAAATTTGATTTAAGAACACAGAGAAAGCTAAGAGCACTTCCAAGGAGAGTTGGGAGTTGGTCTCTCTCACGAATGAGAAGAGGTGAAAGAGACTGAGATGGGGTCTTATGCTTCTTCAGGTTGGTCTCAAACTCCTGAGCTCAATAATCCTCTTGCTTTGGCTTCCCAGAGTGCTAGGATTATAGGCATGAGCTCCTGACCTCCGGGCCTCTGTTCTAAAGACACTATTCCCACATAAGGGCTCCATCCCTATGAACTAATCTCCCAATGGCCTCACCTCCTAAAACCATCACATTTAGGGGGAAGATTTCAACATATAAGTTTTTCAGGCCCAGTGTTCATAGCACAGCGGTTACAGTACCAGCCACATATACCGAGGTTGGTGGGTTCAAACCCAGCCTGGGCCAGCCAAGCAACAATGACAACTGCAACAGAAAAAATAGCTGGGCATTGTGGCAGGCACCTATAATCCCAGCTACTTGGGAGGCTGAGACAAGAGAATTGCTTAAGCCCAAGAGTTTGAGGATGCTGTGAGCTGTGATGCCACGACACTCTACTGAAGATGACATAGTGAGACTCTATCACACACACACACACACACACACACAGTTTTTCAGAAACACAAACATTCAGACCATAGCTGTCCAATCTTTTTTTTTTTTTGAGACAGAGCCTCAAGGTGTCCCCCTGGGTAGAGTGCCATGACATCATAGCTCACAGCAACCTCAAACTCCTGGGCTTAAGCAATTCTCTTGCCTCAACTTCCCAAGTAGCTGGTACCACAGGTGCCTGCCACAACGCCCAGCTATTTTTTGGTTGCAATTATCATTGTTGTTTGGCAGGCCCAGGCTGGATTCGCACCCACCAGCTCTGATGTACGTGGCTGGCGCCTTAGCTCCTTGAACCACAGGCACTGAGCCAGCTGTCCAATC